>MU745423.1:4246-73569 GCA_026770625.1 Nicotiana glauca
GCACATAAAAATAGAACATGTATTGAAATCAGATAAAAATCAAATACAATAGTTGAGCGACCGTGCTAGAACCACGGAATCCGGGAATGTCTAACACCTTCTCCCGGGTTAACAGAATTTCTTATCCGGATTTCTGATTTGCGGACTGTTAACAGAGTCATATTTTCCTCGGTTTGGGATTCAACCGGTGACTTGGGACACCATTAATCTCCCAAGTGGCGACTCTGAATAAATAATAATAAATCCCGTTCCGACTGTCCTTTAATTGAAAAAACTCCTTTACGCCCTTTACGGGGTATGTGAAAGTGTAAAAAAGAGGTGTGACAGCAAGTAAAACACAGTAAAAGACATAACTCAGTCCCGAGATAACAACCGGGGATCTCCCAGGATACCGTCCTGTGGTCCCCAAATATAAATACCATATCCAGTGGATCTCCTGGATGCAGTCCCGTAGTCCAACTCATAAATATGCAGGGGGATCTCCCGGAATGCAATTCCGTAGTCCCAAAGTAAATATATAGGGGAGCTCCCGGGATACAGTCCCGTAGTCCTAAAATAAAGTGCATGGGATCTCCCGGAATACCGTTTTGTAGTCCCAAAGTAAATACACAGCAACAACAAGAATTCAATCCAATCAATTTCATATCAAAATGAAGCAGGTAACCCTAACCTAGTATGATTTGCGTAGTACAATTAAGGAAGTTAAGAAAGATAGAGCAATTTAGTCAAATAGACATGTTTCTCTAAGCTACAACAGGTTTAATATCCAAATAGTGTAAGCAAGTAAAGGAGGAACACAATTCAAGGTTATCTTTAAAGAAAACCCGAATTTCCAACAATTAGCATAAGTACGCATTCGTCACCTCACGTACGAGGCATTTCAATTACCACAATATAAATCCTAAGGGAAAAAGTCCCCCACACGAAGTTAGACAAGCCACTTACCTCGAACCGGCTCAAAATCAGCTAGAAACCATGCCCTTGCCACGAGTATCCGACTCCAAATGACTCAAATCTATTCAATTCCATTTCATAATGTAAATAATACTTTAAGAAGATGAATCTACGATTACATTCTAAGCTAATATGCGAAATTATGTAAAATGATCAAAATGCGAAATTATGTAAAATGACCAAAATATCCCAAGTCCAAAATATGATTTATGGACTAAACCTCGATTTTGGGTTCGAAATGTTCTACCCAGATGTTGTTCAATGCGATCGCAAGGATTCATTTACGATCGCAAAGAGTAAAAGTGGAAGGCTCCAGAAATAGCCTACGTGATCGCGACGTAACGAATGCGATTGCATAAGAGGAAAAATGAAGGGCTCCTGGGTTGGCCCATGCGAACGCAACAGCTGGTATGCGATCGCGGTTAAGGGAAAAGCAATCTTACGTGTTCGCGGTCGAATCCACACGAACGCGAAGCGTAAAAGGATCACTGGGCCACCAGCTCAGTTTTCTTCTATGCGAATGCGAGAAGGGGAATGCAAACGTAAAGAAGGAAGGGGCAGTACTATGCGATTGAGAAGAAAGAATTAGACCCTCCCCCCCCCCTCCAGAAATACACTATGCGATCGTGAAAAGGAGGTTGCGATCATATAGAAAGATACTAGATACCTGCAGTTCAGCAATTCAACAAGTTCCAAACATGACCCATTGAGCATCCGAAACACACCCGAGGCCCCCGGGACCTCAACCAAATCTACAGACATATCCCATAACATCATTTAAACTTGTTCCAACCTTCGGAACGCTCAAAACAACATCAAAACACCTATTTTTCATCGAATTCAAGCCTAAAATTTTAAGAACTCTATAAATTACACTTTCGATCAAAAAGTCTACCAAATCTCGCCTGAATGACCTGAAATATTGCACACACATCCGAAATGACATAACAGAACTACTGGAACTCTCAGAATTCCATTCCGACCCTCATATCAAAATCTTACTATCGAACCGGAAACTTCCAAAATTCAACCTTCGGTATTTCAAGCCTAAATTAGCTATGGACCTCCAAAACAAAATCCAATCGCCCCTAAACCCGAAATAACCTAACGGAGCTAACGGAACCATCGAATTTTTGTTCCGAGGCCGTCTTTACACTGTTCCAACTGCAGTCGATTTTCCAGCACTTAAGGTCTCATTTAGGGACTAAGTGTCCCAAAACTCTCTGAAATTCAAAACCGAACATCCCAGCAAATGAAAATAGCAGAAATGAACTTGGGAAAAGCATTTAATAGGGGATCAGGGCGTAAATTTCAAAAATGACCGGTCGGGTCATTAAGAGCATAATAATGCATGAAATGACCAATTTACCTTCGTGAGGAAGCAAGCATGTTGAACAGTCTTCTCAATTTTAAGGTATCAAAGTTTCGGGGTTTTTATCCTTTTCCCACTTGAAATAATATTTTTTCCCCATGTTTTGGGGGTTAGAACATATATGTAATATAAGTGTCCTCAACATCCCTGGTTAAAAAATTCAATATTTTGGGAATAGCTAACAAAAGATTTGTTGTAGTTACCCATTGTATCTGCTAAAGAAAAATTGGAGGAAGACAACGCACAACAAAAGGGTAAAACAATATCTAAGTGGAACACCTTTCAACAAAAGGTTCATATTTCAGGAGATTAACAAATTAGTACCATTAGAAATACGACACTAAATTTTAAACACGTTATCAAATATAAAAGAAGCAGCAATGGAAATACACACCAGTAAATAACTCCTTGAAGCTGAAAACCCAGTAAAACGAGAGAAAGCAGAGATGGTCGAAGAAGTCACCAGAGAGATTCTGGAATTTTCATATAGTGTTCTACAGATAACACTCAGTTCAGTTAGACAGATATCAAAAATGGGTATCCATGCGTTGGCCAGCAGCAGCAAGAGTCAGCGATAAGGTTCAGCACAATAGACAATTTAAGCATAATAACGTATGAGATGACCAATTTACCCTCGTGAGGAAGCAAGCATGTTGTACAGTCTTCTCAATTTTAAGGTATCAAAGTTTCGGGGGTTTTATTCTTTTCCCACTTGAAATAATATTTTTTTCCCATGTTTTGGGGGTGAGAACATATATGTAATATAAGCGTCCTCAACATCCCTGGTTAAAAAATTTCAATATTTTGGGAATAGCTAACAAAAGATTTATTGTAGTTACCCACTGTATCTGTTAAAGGATAACTTGGGAAAGACAACGCACAACAAAAGAGTAAAACAATATCTAAAGTGGAACACCTTTCACTAGAAGGTTCATATTTCAGGAGATTCACAAATTAGTACCATTAGAAATACGACACTAAGTTTTAAACATGTCATCAAACATAAAAGAAGCAGCAGTGGAGAAACACACCAGTAAATAACTCCTTAAAGCTGAAAACCTAGTAAAACGAGAGAAAGCAGAGATGGTCGAAGAAGTTGTCAGAGAGATTCGGGAACTTTCATATAGTGTTCTACAGATAATACTCAGTTAAGTTTGACAGATATCAAAAATGGGTGTCCACGCATTCGCTAGCAGCAGCAAGAGTCAGCGATAAGGTTCAGCACAATAGACAATTTAAGCATAATAACGCATGAAATGACCAATTTACCCTTGTGAGGAAGCAAGCATGTTGACGGAGAGTTGTCTGCTATTCCGAGGAAGCAAACATGTTGATGGAGAGCTCTATGTTATTCCCTCTTCTAATAAGTAGTAAAACCAAGAGATTATATTTTTAAATTTGCGTTATTTGCCGAATTGATAAATTGTGGTGAGTATTTTTGTATTACCTTTTTATTTTCGATATTATATACAAAAATAATAATAATTATTATTATAAGATATTTCACATAATTCCAAAGACTTTTATATTGCATAATTTCTTCTTTTATTGAACTAGCTAAAGTGGAATTAACATTCTATCAATTTTAGGAACTCATTTTTGTTTTTTATTTCAAACACTTTGTTTAATGCTGCTTATTTTAATATTTTAAGAAGGTATATTTATTGATATAGGAAACACGTACAAAGCGCGTACCCTAAGACTAATAATATACAAACAGTAAAGGTGCAAAGTTAAAATCTAAAACCCTCCACACAAAAAAATACCTCCTTCAGAGTGCGAATAAAATTTGGCAAAGATTATTTTTAGTCCCGGGACAAAACTATTTACATTCGGTAGCTGCGATAATGTATAAAATTTATATATATATATATATATTCGGCTATTATTTTTATAGCGGTTATAGTGTTATTTTTCAATAAATTTACAGAAATTGCTCGGCCCTATAGGAGTGGAACTAGAGTATTATGGGTTTGATACTTGTATTGGGACCCCGACTAATCCAAATTTATGATGTGTAAGGCCCAGTAAATAAGAAACTGCTCCCTATCAGAAATTTTTTCATTCACAAGGCTCGAACCCGAGACCTCCAATTAAAAGTGGAGATCGGCATTCTATTCATCCTACTACAATCCAGTTCGGTGTAAAGATGTCTATTTCTTGATCAACCAAATCAATATTGTGAAGCACTCTAGTACTGATTTTACTTCTCTTTTCCATTTATGTGTGTGCTTTATTGTTTATTCTATTTGTCCTAAAAAGAATGATACCAAAATATTGGCATATGTATATAGAAAGCAGCAGATGCAAAGCATAACTGGAGTATTTATTTTCGACTCAAACTATATATATATTGGTGAAATTTTTATTTAAACATGTATTTATACTAAATCGAGATACATTATAATAAATAAGTGGTAATTGCTATACTATTTCGTAACGTTGACTTAACATTTGGTATTAGTCTTTGTTAGAGAGTCGAATTGTTCTTTATTTGACTATGGTTTTTCTAATATGTTCTTAAAAGTACTTGTCACTACAAAAATTATATTATGTATTGTAATACTTTGATATATAACACTAGTTTTAAAGTCTTTGTACTTGGAACATACCATTCTTGGGGTACCACTAAAGTATGTGGTGTAGTAGATGTGACTGCTCTTTCCTTAACTGCAGGTCTTGGGTTCAAGCAATGGGTATGAAAAAATTCTTGGTAGGGAGCGCTTTCCCCCGAATTGGGCCCTACGCAGTGCAAACTCGGATATAATCGGGCTCCAATACAAGTATCGGATAACGAGTGGGAAACCAATACACACACACACACACACACACACACACACACACACACATATATATATATATATATATATATATATATAAAAGGATGTGGTGCAGTGGATGTGATTGTTCTTCCCTTAACCGGAGGTCTCGGGTTCAAGTCCTGCATGTGAAAAAATCTTTGGTAGGGAGCGCTTATACCCAAATAGGGCCCTATGAGGCGCGCGAATTTGAATATAATTGGGCTGCAATACAAGTATCGAACACCAAATGAAAATTTTTATATATATATATATATATATATATGTAGAGAAAAGTTTGGTCATATCTTATGTAATAACGTAGGCGCTCCCACCTCTATCGTTTTTACCAAACGATTTGCCACACCCAAATGTACGACAAACATATGTGCACGTACTCATTCACGGACGCTCTCTTTAGGGGCGGAGCAAAGAGAGTCGAGAGCGGGCTCGGTCCAATTCAATAATTTTGGTTCGAACTCTTTGTTTATCTTAAAAAATTATTTTATGTATATATATAAATTATATATTAATTTAGATTCATTAGCTTAAACGGTTAGAATCCCGAATCCAAAATTTTAAAATCCTGTCACCGCCTCTGATTCCCTTCACCTTCTACTCTCCTATCTATTTTCTTCCATTTTTTAAACTTCTTTTCTTTTTTGCATCTTATCTACTTCTTGTGTTTCTACTAACATCATCTTCTTATTAGTTCGTTTAAGAAAGAACTGTTAAATTTATATATTTGAAACCATATACTCCTTAATCCTATTTTATGTGATATAATTCTTAATATTAAGTCAAAATATCTAATTTTCGGTGCGATTTGAACTTAAAGTGTTCAATTGTGCAAATATATATACAAATTTATTGATTATTATTTTTTAGAGCAGCTAAAAATATGTATTTCGAATTTTAAAAGTCTTATAATCTATATCTATTATATTAAAAGCACGAAAACACTTAGCGAAATGTTGTTCGCCTTATTTATCCTTTAAATAAAAATAGAGTTCATATTACATAAAATAGTCTTTTAATTATTATTATATTTATTATAAATATTCATTTAACTATTTTTTTAGTAATTTAATTATTTTCCTAATATTTAGTACTTTTAGATCAAATAAAATTTTGTATATTGAATATTTCCTTATTCAAACTAGGTACAAACTTCTATATCTAAATCGAGCAAGATTTTAGTTATAAAAGTTCTCTTCTTTTAGAATTTATTACTTTTAGCACCACAACTACCAATAACAACATACTCAGTATTATTCCACACCGTAGAAAAAAGAAAATAATTCTAGACTAAATATTAAAATAGGCTTTGACTTAAATATTCTCTTATCAAATAGTATATATTTTCACTATTCTTCTTGAATGTCTTATTTCCCTAAGTATAAGATCATAATAACTAGGGTCATTAACTTATTTTCTAATATTTTAAAACTTTAATCAATAAAATTTTATTTATTCTATTTCTTTGTTGAATCAAAAGCTTGAAAACAATTAAGATTATTTTACTAAACTATTTTCTTTAATTGAGATTTAACTATAAATTTTATGATAAATATCAGTATTAACTATATGGTCGTGATAAAGTCATTCAAGTGATAAAAGAGACATATTGTTGATACCCAATTTTTTTTATGTATTTTTATACTCAAAATACTTTCGAAATAGTTTGTGTATGCATATATATAAACATGCTCAAGATTTTTTTATATTTTTCCTTAATTTTTAAGATTTTTAAAAATTAATTTATTGTTCATTCTAGCAGTACAAAAATCAATAGTTATTCCCAAAATTATTATTTTGGTGAATAATTTATTTTGTTCCTATATTTATACTAAAATATAGTTAAGATAATTTTTATATATTTTTACAAATTTATTTGATATTTTTAAAGTCAAATTGCATATAATTGCAATTCTGGCATATTTTAAGATTTAATAGTATTTTATGATTATAAAATTGATTCCAATATTTTTAAATCAATATTTATGTATTATTAAGTATCTCATTACCTTTAATTTATTTTCAAAAGTCCTTTACTATTTTTATAAAATAAAAAGGGGGGAAATGGCTATTTAAATACTAGCCCTGCCTATTTAAATTTTAGCCCAAAAATCGATCCCCCCAATTAACACGAATTTTAATTACAAATGGGCTGACCCAATCCCTAAATTATCCGCCCCCGACCCAATAAAATAACCCGCCCGGACCTAATTTTCAATCTCAGCTGTTGATCTAATAGATCAACGGCTCACGTGCAACCTTTCCTTTTTAATTTACAAACCCCTCAACCCTAAATCATTTCCCCTTTACCCACCGCCCTGGAAACCCCTCTCCTCTCTCAGGTTCTCTCGAACCTTCCCCAACCCTAGTCGCCTCTAATCGTCCCCGCCTTGAAACCACCGGAATCCATGGCTTCTCCGGCTATGGAAGCCCTATACTCACCCCTTTTTTCTCCTATACGCTTGGTACTCGAAGGATCGAGGTCTGACCTTGAAGGTTTTCGTTCAGATTTTCACTGATTCAAGGTTCGACGGCCATCTCCGGCAAACAGTCTATAGGTTAAAATAACAAAAGGCACTCTAGATACCATGTATGTAGGACTCCTGCACTTTTTTTACAAACGTTTTAAATCAATCACGCTTAGAAAGCATGCCTATAGGAATAACTAACTGAACCTGAATCGTCTATTTCGTCTACAAGTCTAGAACCAGTGTAAAGTCATTTTAAAATCTGCAGAACATTTGCTTGTTTTCCAAAATCCTTAATCTTTCTTTAAAATAAGTATGCCTCCTGCAATGTTAGATATCATGATTACAGGCCTCATCTAGGCAAACCTGTAGGTTATTAATCAATTATACCAGTCTTAATAATTACAACCGGTAGGCATGTCTAATTCGGACTTTTTATCTGAAAATATATGATAGATCAGCCACCCTTCCTACGTTGAGTTTATTTAAAGATCTAACTAGTATTTGAAGTCATGCTATGTATTTGCCTTTGAGTGAGGAGGCATGTTTGAGCCATAACTGTTGTTTGCTTCCCCCCCCCCCCCAAATCTGATTATATGTTTTTTTGTCGCCTAGATATTTATCCTTTCCTAAACTTCTGAAAAGCCTCAATTCCCTTCCCTTTAGGACTAGTAGTCCCAAACGCCTCCGAGACTGATAGGATCGGGGCGGGTAATAGCATGCAATAAGTAACGAAACCTTTTCGCGTTTAACCTTAATGGGGTAGGAAAGGGTAGATATGGATATGATGACCGGTGCGCTAATACCACGTATATACCCTCTTTGGGGAGTGATTACCAGGTATTACATTGATGTGATCCATATTTTTAATAAACCTAGGACTCCCCTTCCCTTTACTTGTTTATATTCGTTCAAATTATCTTTTTTTTAATTTCTGCTTTCTTTACCTTCTTGAAAAATCAATTTACTTGCAATATTGTATGAAAACCCCTTCTACTTGAGCCTTAATAGCTTACTTGATTATGTGAAGTCACAATTGTAACATGGCTGGAAACCACACTAGTAGATCTTGAGAGGTGCCTAATACCTTCCCCTCGAGATAATTTCTAGCCCTTACCCGAACTCTGGTTCTTCAAACTCAAACCCTTATTAGTGTCCTAATGCACTTAATCATTAGGTAGCGACTCTTCAAACTCCAAAACTCGAAATTTCCAAAAGGGAAAAGAGTTTCCCTCCCAAATTTCGTAAACTCGATTTCGCCTTTAAAAGAAAAATGGGGCATCGACACATATGTTAACAACATCATTCATGACTAGATGAGACCTAATCAGTTCAGCCCAATATTGTGTCACCAAAATATTATCAACAAATAAATAACAATAAGTTAACTTAAAAAATATATTTTTAAATGTGTATGTAAATAAAAGTAAATGTTATAAACACTATCTATGTTAATTATTTATACACATCAAAATATGCACGAAATGTTAATAAACCTTATCTTTTTAGAATTGTATGATGCCACGATACACTTCATGTTGGATTAAAAAAACAATAATAGAAGCAATTATTTTCTACCTTAAATTTTTTTGACAATCATTTATTTCTTTTGTCACAACCCGAATTTTTCATCCTCGGGGGTCGTGATGGCATTTACTCGTAGAAGCTAGGCAATCCACGAAATGTAGAAATCTTAACTCATTCTTTTTAATCCTTTTTATCAACTTGAATTATCATGTGATTAACATTAAAATAATAGCGGAAGATGAAATCAAGTGGAAGACTTAGTCAAACTAAATACTAAAATCAATACAGAAATGGCAAGATATGCCTCTACCCAGAAACCGGTATCACAATATCCACTGACTATCTATGAGTGCTACATACAATGTCTAAAAAAGAAAATACAGTCTGTCTGGGAAACAAGTGAAAAACATAACATAATCATAGATAGAGAAGAGCGCCGGGCCTGCGGACGCCTGCAGGACTACCTCGGGCTCTCTGGCTGGACTAAAGGCTGGCTCCCAGAGTGATACTGCCCAAATACTGCTCTGGTATCTGGACATAGTGCAGAGTGTAGTATCAACACAATCGACCCTATGTGCTGGTAAGTGCCTAGCCTAACCTCGGCGAGGTAGTGACAAGGCTATGACCAGACTCCAGATAAACCTGTGCAGTTATATGATATACAACGGAAAATAACAGGAATAAACAATTTAAATGGGAAGGGGTACATTCTACGGGGAAAAATGTCAAATCCAGCAGGAAATAAAGAGATATCTAAGAGAACAGCTCAGAACCTACAACCAAACAATACTAATACTGTTGCGGCGCGCAACCCGATCCATAGTATTGTTGCGGTATGCAATCCGATCTATATATATATATATATATATATATANATGCTGCTCCGGTATCTGCACATAGTGCAGAGTATAGCATCAGCACAACCGACCCCATGTGCTGGTAAGTGCCTGTCCTAACCCCGACGAGGTAGTGACGAGGCTAGGACCAAATTTTAGATAAACCTGTGCAGTTATATGATATACAAAAGAAATAACAGGAATAAACAATTTAAATGGGAGGGGGGTACATGTTACAGGAAAAAATGTCAAATCCTGCAGGAAATAAAGAGATATCTGAGACAACAGCTCAGAATCTGCAACCAAACAATACTAATACTATTGCGGCGCACAATCCGATCCAATATAACATTTAACACCATTGCAGCGTGCAACCCGATAACATTTGTTGCGGCATGCAACCTGATCCAATATAGCATTATTGCGGCGTGCGACCCGATCCATATTTAATATTTGTTACGGCGTGCAATATGATCCATATATAGTATTGTTGCGGCATGCAACCCGATCCATATATATATATATATAATATCAACAACAACCATATCAAGTGTCTCGGCAAGGGATCAACAATAACTACACTATCCCGGCAAGGGATTCAACAATACAAGTAAATACGTCCCGGCAAGGGAAAATCAGCTATAATCAATCTTAACTCAATTTCTACTCATCTCAGCTATTACCAATACCCAATCATAAGTACTTTCCACTAAAATGAACTCAATCCTTGCTCAATATCGAGAATCATCAATTAAAACATTAGTAGTATCATTTAAGAATATAACAAATTTGAATTTAAGACTCACGGTCATACTCGACACCAATGTATAGATACTCGTAGCCATGCATATACGTCGTACTCAACAAGAAGCAAATAGCAAATAGGACACAACTCCAAATCCCTCAAGCTAAGATTAGACCGAACACTTACCTCGAACTTCCACGGCCAACTCAATCCTCAAATACTTCCTTTCCTTTCGAATTCGGCTCCAAATCAATTGTATCTATACGTAATCGACTTTATAACATCAATAAGTACTAAACAATCCAATCCCAATACTTAATTATAGCTTTCTAATCAATCTTCCCAAAAAGTCAAAAGTTAACCCCGGACCCGCTTGGTCGAAACTCGAGGTTCGGACCAAAACTCGATCACCCATTCACCCACGAGCCCGATTTGTTCCAAAATTCGACCCCAAAACAAGATCTAAATCACAAATAATTAAAAAGCCCTAACTCTACCCAAATTCCTAATTTTCTATCCTTAATCTCATATTTTAGGCCTAGAAATCTAGTGGGTGTTGATAAAAATGGAAGAAAACAAGTCAAAGATTACTTACCCAAGAGGTTATGGTGATGAAGTTCTTCAAAAATCGCCCAGGAGGTGTGGAGAAGAAGAAGTTTGTGAAAAATGGGTTAAATCCCGTAATGCATTCTATTTTGGTCTTTTAAAATAACTGGGCGGAATCACTCATCGCGTCCGCGACAGGTCTATCGTGTTCGCGATAGGTTAGGCCTGTTAGGCCTTCGCGTTCGCGGAGAAGTGACCCCTCGAGCCTTCGCGTTCACGTCCATGTGGTCGCGTTCGCGTAGGTTTAATTCCCCCCCCCCCTGCCCATGCTCAATAAGCCTTCGCGTTCACGTGGCTAGGACTGCATTCGCAAAGGGAAGACCCCCCAATGCCTTGCATTCGCGACCTGAGCTACGCGTTCGCGTAAAAGGAATTTCCTTCAGCATAAAATAACACATCGCGTTTGCGAGGGTCCTCCCGCGAACGCGAAGAAGGAAATATCAGAATACCAATAGCTGAAAACCTGCAACTTTTTAAGTTCCAAAAACCTTCTGAAACACATCTCAAACACACCCGAGCCCTCGGAGCTCAAAGACAAACATACGTACCAACTCAATGACATCATACGAACTTATCCGTGCAATTAAATCGCAAAAATAACCTCGATAACAACAAATTAAACCTCAAAATTAATGAAATATTTCAAACTTCTTAAAATATCAACTTTTGCAATTTAGGTCCGAATCACGTCAAACAGATTCCATTTCTTACCAAACTTCACATAATTATCTTAAACCATATATAAGACATGTACAGGGCGCCGGAACCAAAATACAGGCCCGACACCAACATGTTCTAATCAAATTTCATTTCCAAATCCTTTAAATAATTTCAGAAAATAATTTTTTCCAAAAATTCTTTTCTCGGGCTTGGGACCTTGGAATTCGATTCTGGGCATACGCCCAAGTCCCATATTCTCCTACGGACCCTTCGGGACCATCAAATTACGGGTCCGAGTCCATTTACCCAAAATATTGACCGAAGTCAACTTAAATGCATTTTAAGTCAAACTTTTAATATCTCAAAGATTTTTAACATATCAGCTTTCCGGCTACACGACCGGACTATGCATGCAATTCGAGATGAAGATAAAAGAGGATTTTAAGGCCTCGGAACAGAGAATTAAATTTAAAAGCAAGTGATGACCTTTTGGGTCATCATATTCTTCACCTCTAAAACAACCGTTCGTCCTCGAACGGACAGAAGAAGGAAGTACCTGAGTCGGGGAAAAGATGGGGATAACGGCTCCGCATATCGGACTCGAACTCCCAGGTCGATACCTCAGCAGGATGACCTCTCCACTGAACACGAACAGAAGGAATACTTTTCGACCTCAACTGACGAACCTGCCGGTCTAGAATAGCCACTGGCTCCTCCTCATAGGACAAGTCCTTGTCCAACTGGAAAGTGTTAAAGTCTAACACATGGGATGGATCGCCATGATACCTCCGAAGCATAGACACATGAAACACTGGATGCACGACTAATAAGCTCGACGGCAATGCAAGTCTATAAGCCACCTCTCCCACTCGATCAAGAATCTCAATGGACCAATAAACCTAGGGCTAAGCTTGCCCTTCTTCCCAGATCTCATCACTCCCTTCATAGGTGACACTCGAAGCAATACCTTCTCACCGACCATGAAAGCCAAATCTCGAACCTTGCGGTCGGCATAACTCTTTTGCCTGGACTGAGCTGAACGAAGCCTATCCTGAATGTTTTTGACCTTGTCCAAGGCATCCTGAACCAAGTACGTACCCAACAACCGAGCCTCTCCCGGATCAAACCATCCAACTGGAGACCGACACCGCCTACCATATAAAGCCTCATAAGGAGCCATTTGGATACTCGACTAGTAGCTGTTGTAGTAGGAAAACTGCGCTAAAGGCAAAAAATGATCCCACGAGCCTCCAAAGTCAATGACACAAGCTCGGAGCATATCCTCCAAAATCTGAAAAGTCCGTTCGGACTGCCCATCCGTCTAGGGATGAAATGTTGTGCTCAACTCAACCCATGTGCCCAATTCTCGCTGAACTGCTCTCCAGAAATGCGAGGTAAACTGTGTACCTCAGTCCGAAATGATAGACACGGGCACACCATGAAGGCGAACAATCTCCTAGATATAGATCCCAGCTAACCTCTCAGAAGAATAGGAGACTGCCACAGGAATGAAATGTGCTGACTTAGTTAGCCTATCAATAATGACCCATACTGCATCGAACTTCTTCCGAGTCTGCGAGAGTCCAACAATGAAATCCATAGTGATCCACTCCCACTTCCACTCGGGAAGCTAAATCCTCTGAAATAAACCACCAGGCCTCTGATGCTCGTACTTAACCTGCTAACAATTCAAACACCGAGCCACATATACAACAATATGCTTTTTCATTCTTCGCCACCAATAATGCTGCCGCAAATCCTGATACATCTTCGCGGCGCCCGGATGAATCGAGTACCGAGAGCTATGGGCTTCCTCTAAAATCAACTCCCAAAGCCCATCCACATTAGTCACACAAACTCGACCCTACAATCTCAATATCCATCATCATCTAAGGTAACCTGCTTGGCACCTCCGTGCTGCACCGTGTCTCTAAGGACACATAAATGGGGATCATTATATTGCCGATCACGGATACGCTCCAATAAAGAAAAACGAGCAACCGCACAAGCTAACACACGACTGGGATCAGAAACATCCATCCTTATAAACTGATTGGCCAAAGCCTGAACATCCAAAGCAAGCGGTCTCTCACCGACCGAAATATAAGCGAGACTGCCCATATTGGCTGACTTTCTACTCAAAGCATCGGCCACCATATTGGCCTTTCCCGGTTGATATAAGATGGTGATATCATAGTCTTTCAACAACTCCAACCACCTCCTCTGACTCAAATTCAACTCCTTTTGCTTGAACAAATACTGAAGACTCTTGCGATCCGTGAACACCTCACATGCCATGCCATACAGATAGTGCCTCCAAATCTTCAATGCGTGAACAATGGCTGCCAACTCCAAATCATGAACCGGATAGTTCTTCTTATGAATCTTCAACTGCCGCAAAGCATAGGCAATGACCTTGCCATCCTGCATCAACACTGCACCAAGTCCAATACGAGAAGCATCACAATAAACTGTATAAGGCCCTGAACCTGTGGGCAAAACCAACATCAGTGCCGTAGTCAGAGCTGTCTTGAGCTTCTGAAAGCTCGCCTCACACTCGTCTGACCATCTGAACTGGGCACCCTTCTGGGTCAACCTGGTCATCAGGCTACAATAGATGTAAACCCCTCCATGAACCGACGATAGTAGCCTGCCAATCCTAAGAAACTCCAAATCTTTGTAGCTGATGTTGGTCTAGGCCAGTTCTTGACTGCCTCAACCTTCTTCGGATCAACCTGAATACCCTCTGCTAATACAACATGACCTAGAAATGCAACTGAACTCAACCAGAACTCACACTTCGAGAACTTAGCATATAACTGACTATCCCTCAGAGTCTGAAGAACCACTCTAATGTGTTGCTCGTGCTCCTATTGGCTGCGGGAATATATCAATATATCATCAATGAAGACTATCACGAACGAATCCAAATAAGGCTTGAACACTCGGTTCATCAAATCCATAAAAGCTGTTGGGGCATTAGTCAACCCGAATGACATCACCAAGAACTCATAATGCCCGTACCGAGTGCGGAAAGCTGCCTTAGGGATATCGGATGCCCTAATCCTCAACGGATGGTAGCCGGATCTCGAGTCAATCTTTGAAAATACCTTGGCACCCTGAAGTTGATCGAACAAATCATCAATCCCCGGCAGTGGATACTTATTCTTCATTGTAACCTTGTTCAATTGCCGATAATCAATACACATTCTCATTGACCCATCCTTCTTCTTAACCAATAACACCGGCGCACCCTAAGGCGAAACACTAGGTCTAATGAAACCCTTCTCAAGCAAGTCTTGCAACTGCTCCTTCAACTCTTTCAACTCAGGTGGGGCCATGCGATACATCGGAATAGAAATGGGCTGAGTGCCTGAAGACAAATCAATGCAAAAGTTAATATCCCTGTCGGGTGGCATACCTGGCAGGTCTGAAGGAAATACCTCAGGAAACTCCCGAACAACGGGCACAGAATCAATAGAAGGGACCTCAGCACTAGAATCGCGAACATAAGCCAAATAGGCCAAACACCCCTTCTCGACCATACGCGGAGCCTTCACATAAGAGATAACACTACGGGTAGAATGACCAGGAGTCCCTCTCCATTCTAAACGAGGCAAACCCGGTAAGGCTAAGGTCACAGTCTTGGCATGACAGTCCAAGAGAGCATGGTAAGGTGATAACCAGTCCATTCCCAATATAACATCAAAATCAACCATGTCCAAAAGTAACAAATCTACACGAGTCTCAAGACCCCCAATCACCATGATACAAGAATGATGGACTCGATCTACCACAATAGAATCACCTACCGGTGTAGACATATATACAGGGACACTTAGGGAATCACTAGGGATGACCAAATACGGTGCAAAATAAGATGACACATAGGAGTAGGTAGACCCTGGATCAAATAAAACTGAAGCATCTCTACCACAAACCAGAACAATACATGTGATAACTGCATCGGAAGCCTCAGCCTCAGGCCTAGCTGGAAGAGCATAACATCGGGGCTAGGCCCCACCACCCTGGTCTACTCTCTGGGACGGCCTGCAGCTGGCTGGCCTCCACCTCTAGCGGTCTGAGCTACACCTCTTGCACCTCTAGCTCCACCTCTAGCATCTCTACCCCCACCTCTAGCTGGCTGGCGGGCTGTGGAACACCTGTCACCTGGTGCCTGAACCATAGCACGGGAACCCTGCTGCTACGACTGAGTACCCACCAATTTCGGACAAGCCTTCCTGGTATGACCATACTCACCACACTCATAGCATCCACCTGAGTGCTGCGGCTAAGGAAACTGAGACTGACCCTGGCGACCTGAATGACCACCTCGAAAACTTTGGAGCGGCGGTGCACTGATAGGAGTTGGTGGTGCACTGTAGGGCTGCTGATCAGAATACTACATGTGAGAACCACAACCTCCAAATGAGGCACCACTGAATCTGCCTAACTGACAGGGTCTCTTGTCTGCCCTATGACCACCCCCCTGTGATAGAACCATCTCAACTCTCCGGGCCACATTGGCCGCCTCCTGGAAGAATATCTCTTTCCCAGCCTCTCTAGCCATCTGAAGATGAATCGGTTGAATGAGTCCATCAATGATCCATCTCACTCTCTCCCTCTCAGTGGGAAGTATGATAAGAGCATGGCGAGCCAAATCGATAAATCTGGTCTCGTACTGGGTGACAGTTATGGAACCCTGCTAGAGGCGCTCAAACTGCCTCCGATAGGCCTCTCGCTGTATGATAGGGAGAAACTTCTCCAGAAATAGCTGCGTGAACTGCTCCCATGTTAAGGTTGGAGATCCTGCTGGTCTAGCTAAGCAATAATCTCTCCACCAAGTCTTGGCGGATCCAGATAAGCGAAATATGGAAAAATCAACCCTCTTTGTCTCAACTATCCCCAAGTTCCGAAGAACCTCGTGACAGCTGTCTAGATAGTCCTGGGGATCCTCAGTAGATGCACCGCTGAAAGTAGTAGTGAAGAGCTTGGTGAACCTATCCAATCTCCACAAAGCATCGGCAGACATAGTTGTACCATCACCGGTCTGAGCTACCACACCCGGCTAAACTGCTCCAATTGGCTAAGCCGCTGGAGTTTGAAACTGGGGAGCTACCTACTCCGGAGTGCAAGTATCAGGAGTCTGGGCTCCTCCAGCCTGAGAGACGGCTGGTGCTACATGAAGTAAACCTGGCTGGGTGATCTCCATAAGGCCCACTAGATGGACTAGAGCTTCCTAAAGAGCTGGGGTAGCAATAAACCCCTCTGGGACCTGAACTAGGCCTACCGGAACTGCTGGGGCAGGTACCTCATCATCAAAGTCAACCTGAGGCTCCGCTGCGGGTGCTGCTGCCCTGGGTTGAGCTCTGCCCCTGCCTCGGCCTCTAGTACAGCCTCGCCCTCGCCCTCTGCCCCTCGTGGGAGCTGCTGTTGGGGGTTCGGGCTGCTGATCGGTAGACGAGGAAGCGCGTGTTCTCTCCATCTGCGAAAGAACAAAGTAGAAATTCAATTAGCATTGAGAAACCACATCGCATGACAAGAAAGAACAAATGTGAAGTTTTTCTAACTCTGTAGCCTCTGGGATAAATACAGACGTCTCCGTACCGATCCCTCAGACTCTACTAAGCTTGTCCGTGAATTATGAGACCTAAGTAACCTAGTGCTCTGATACCAACTTGTCACGACCCGAATTTCGCACCCTCGGGGGTCGTGATGGTGCCTACTCGTAGAAGCTAGGCAAGCCACGAAATGTAGGAATCTTAACTCATTCATTTTAATCCTTTTTATAAACTAGAATTATCAGGTGATTAACATTAAAATAATAGCGGAAGATGAAATCAAGAGGAAGACTTAGTCAAATTAAATACTAAAATCAGTACAGAAATGCCAACATACGCCTTTACCTAGAAACTGGTGTCACAATATCCACGGACTGTCTATGAGTGCTACATACAATGTCGAAAAAAGGAAATACAATTTGTCTCGAAAACAAGTGAAAAAACATAACATAATCATAGATAGAAGAGAGCGTCGGGCCTGCGGACGCCTGCAAGACTACCTCGGGCTCTCTGGCTGGACTAAAGGCTGGCTCCCAGAGTGCTACTGCCTAAATGCTGCTCCGGTATCTACATATAGTGCAGAGTGTAGCATCAGCACAACCGACCCCATGTGCTGGTAAGTACCTGGCCTAACCCTGGCGAGATAGTGACGAGGCTAGAACCAGACTCCATATAAAATTGTGCAGTTATATGATATACAGCAAAAAATAACAAGAATAAACAATTTAAATGGGAGGGGGTATATGCTATGGGGAAAAATGTCAAATCCAACAGGAAATAAAGAGATATCTGAGAGAACAGCTCAGAACCTACAACCAAATAATACTAATACTGTTGCGGCACGCAACCCGATCCAATATAACATTTAACACTGTTGTGGAGTGCAACCCGATCCATATTTAATATTTGTTGCGGAGCACAATCCGATCCATATATAGTATTGTTGCGGCGTGCAACCCGATATATATATATATATATATATATATATATATATATATATATATATATATATATATATATATATATATATATATATCAACAACAACCATATCAAGTGTCCGGCAAGGGATCAACAATAACTACACTATCCCGGCAAGGGATTCAACAGTACAAGTAAATACATTCCGGCAAAGGAGAATCAGCTATAACCAATCTTAACTCAACTTCTACTCATCTCAGCTATTACCAATACCCAATCATAAGTACTTTCCACTAAAATGAACTCAATCCTTGCTCAATATCGAGAATCATCAATTAAAGCATCCGTAGTATCATTTAAGATCATAATAAATTTCAATTTAAGACTCACGGTCATGCTCGATACCAACGTATAGATACTCGTCACCATGCATATACGTCGTACTCAACAAGAAGAAAATAGCAAATAGGACACAACTCCTAATCCCTCAAGCTAAGGTTACACCGAACACTTACCATAAACTTCTACGGCCAACTCAATCCTCAAATACCGCCTTTCCTTTCGAATTCGACTCCAAATCAATTGTATCTATACATAATTGACTTTATAACATCAATAAGTGCTAAACAATCCAATCCCAATACTTAATTATAGTTTTCTAATCATTCTTCCCAAAAAGTCAAAAATTAACTCCGGACCCGCTTGATCGAAACTCGAGGTTCGGACCAAAACTCAATCACCCATTCACCCACGAGCCCAATTTATTCTGAAATTCGACCCCAAAAATGAGGTCTAAATCACAAATAATCAAAAAGCCCTAACTCTATCCAAATTCCTAATTTTCTACCCTTAATCTCATATTTTAGGCCTAGAAATCTAGTGAGTGTTGATAAAAATGGAAGAAAACAAGTCAAAGATTACTTACCCAAGAGGTTATGGTGATGAAGTTCTTCAAAAATCATCCACGAGGTGTGGAGAAGAAGAAGTTTGTGAAAAACGGGTTAAATCCCGTGATGCATTCTGTTTTGGTCTTTTAAAATAATTGGGCGGAATTACTCAACGCGTTCGCGATAGGTCCATCGCGTTCGCGATGGGTTAGGCCTGCTAGGCCTTCGCGTTCGCGGAAGACGGCTCGCGTTTGCGGAGAAGTGACCCCTCGAGCCTTCGCATTCGCGCCCATGTGGTCGCGTTCGCGTAGGTTTAATTCCCCTTCCCTGCCCAGGCTCAATTAGCCTTCGCGTTCGCGTGGCTAGGACTGCGTTCGCGAAGGGAAGATCCCCCAATGCCTCGCATTCGCGACCTGGGCTACGCTTTCGCGTAGAAGGAATTTCCTTCAGCATAAAATAACACATCGCGTTCGCGAGGGTCCTCCCGCAAATGCGAAGAAGAAAATATCATAATACCAACAACTGAAAACCTGCAACTTTTTAAGTTCCAAAAACTTTCCGAAACACATCCGAAACACACCCCGAGCCCTCCGAGCTCAAAGCCAAACATACGTACTAACTCAATGACATCATACGAACTTATCCGTACGATCAAGTCGCCAAAATAACCTCGATAACATCAAATTAAACCTCAAAATCAATGAAATATTTCAAACTTCTTAAAACATCAACTTTTGCAATTTAGGTCCGAATCACGTCAAACGGAATCCGTTTCTTACCAAACTTCAAAAAATTACTTAAACCATATATAAGACCTATACCAGGCGCCGGAACCCAAATACAGGCCCAATACCAACATGTTCTAATCAAATTTCATTTCCAAATCCTTTAAACAATTTCAGAAAATAATTTTCTTCAAAAATTCATTTCTCGGGCTTGGGACCTCGAAATTCGATTCTGGGCATATGCCCAAGTCCCATATTTTCCTACGGATCCTCCAGGATCGTCAAATCACGGGTCCGGGTCCGTTTACTCAAAACGTTGACCGAAGTCAACTTAAATGCATTTAAGTCAAAATTTTAATATTTCACAGATTTTTCACATATCAGCTTTCCGGCTACACGCCCGGACTGTGCACGCAATTCGAGGTAAAGATAAAAGAGGATTTTAAGGCCTCGGAACACAAAATTAAATTTAAAAGAAATTGATGACCTTTTGGGTCATCACATCTTTATAGAAATAAAAAAATAGTACTCATCCAATTAAATTCTCCTTAAGATAACTAAACCAAATAATCTAGAATTTTATATTAGGTACTCAAATAAATAGAATTTATTTTTAAGGCCATAAAAAATATAGTATAGTTCCATGATATTAGAGTACAAGTCAACATATTATTCCATTTTGTATGAGCTACTAAACTAATTGCACAACTCATATATCAAAGTTATGATCAAGCATTAGAATACTTTTGTGTGATATAAATTTTTTCTTTATTAAGTTGACTAATAGCATTAATATATATTATTTTCAAGAGCTTGGGAAATTATTTAATGATTTTATTTTATAACTCTATCATATAGTTTAATAATATTCGTTTCATAATGTATTGTATTGTACCATATCGTTTGATGAATATAATGTTTGGTTAGATTATATAGTTTGTTGTTGTTTCATGATATCACGCACGGCAATATGAAGAATAAACTTGTAATATTATAAAGAAAAATTATGATACGGGGTAAATTTATCATATAAAAAGATATGAGAAATGATAAGATAAAATTATTTAATAATAATGAAGGTTGAGATGAGAGAAAATGACGAGGTAACGAAGCGACCACACCAAATCATTCGTTACATAAAGTGACACATTTCGTCATTACGCAACGACAGATTGTATTGTATCGTATCGTTACTGTAAATACGATGTTTGTTTTCATTGTTACTTAAATTTTATTGTGTCGTATCGTTAAATCCGTCGTTACATAAAGACGAAATGTGCCACTTTATGTAACGACCGATTTGGTGCGGTCGCGTCGTTACCTTGTCTTTTTCTCTCTCTCACCCTTTATTATTATTAAATAATTTTATTTTATCATTTACCCAATATTTTTATATAATAATTTTTCTTTATAATATTACAAGTTTATTCTTCATATTATCGGTGCGTGATATCGTGAAACGATGGCAAACGACATAATTGATCCAAATATTGTATTTATCAAACGCTACAGTACAATACTATACAGTACGATACGATACATTATAATACGATACGTAACAACCATCCAAACAAGCGGTTAAGTAACCATCAAAACAAACATCATACTTAAATTAACAATAAGATACAATAGAATAGTTAACAACAATACAAACAAGCTGTTAATGTTATGACACATTCATTTAAATTTTGAGAAAATAAATTATATCACAATTAATTGAAAACGGAGGAGTATTCAAGAATTTTCATTCCCTTTATTTATAATTTAAAAAAAGTGGAATAACCAAAGAGAAGAGAGGGACATTTGGGGGGAGAGAGACAGAGGTAGAGGATGAGCACTCACATCCTCTGTTTTCACCTTATTCCTATATATTATTATTAATAATATAATTAACTATATAGACCTCTTTGTTAGATCTCTGTTTATTGTTTCTAACCCATTTCCCAATTTAGATTTGTGTCTTGAAAATGGTCAGTCTTTTACAAATTGACCTCTTAACTTCCTTTTGCTTCATACATACGCTTTTCTTTTCTATTTTTTTTGGATTTTTTTTCCAGCTTCTGATCTATTTGAATTTTGATTTCTTTTTTCAGAGACATTGGATTGTTCTTTGATTGATGGTAAAAGGATCCATGTTTTTGGATTGAATTCAACACTTTCTCACGTTGCTCTCTCTGATCAGTATTCCCACCTTGTAGTCTGCCTGATTTGATACATAAGGTCTGTTTTTTAATTTGTTAATTCCTTTTTTTTAAATCCACATTTGGATCTTTTCATGTTTGTTTTTTATGTGGGGTCTTTTGAATTTCCAATATTTTGTTATAATTATCTGGTCTGTGTTAGTTCAATTCAGATGCAGGCAATTTTGCTTGTATAAAAGTTGTAGTGATTTTTTAGTATCCAGTTTTGATTAGTTATTGCATAATGTTGTGCAAGATTTGATTTTTGTATGTGGGGTCTTTTGAATTTTGGATTTATTTTCGGCGCAGGGTAGGACTGCGTACATCCCACCCTCCCCAGACCCCACTTGTTGGAATATACTGGGTTGATGTTGTTGTTGTATTTTTATACCAAGTTGATAATCATATGTCTGTACTAATTTGATTCAGATGCAGGCAATTTTGCTAATACAAAGTTGTAGTGATTCTTTAGTATCCAATTTTGATTAATTATTGCATTATGTTGTGCAAGATTTGATTTTTTTATGTGGGGTCTTTTTGAATTTTGAATGTTTTGTACCAAGTTGATAATCATGTGTCTGTATAACTTTGATTCAAATGCAGGCAATTTTGCTAGTATAAAGTTGTAGTGATTCTCTAGTATCTAGTTTTGATTAATTGTTGCATTATCATGTGCAAGATTTGAACTTTTTATGTGGGTGTAAATTAATTTTTTGTGGGCGATTGAACTTTATGATGGCAGAAAATAAAACTGATTTTTTATGTAGGTGCAATAATTTTGCTAATACAAATTAATAATGATCGTCTAGTAGTATTAATGTTGTGCAAGATTTGATTTTTATATGCGGGTGAAACTTAATTTTTTTTGTTGGCGATTGAACTTATGATTGCAGAAATGATGGAGTCAGATCTCGGTAAGCTATTTATAGGTGGGATTTCTTGGGACACGGATGAGGATCGTCTTAAAGAATATTTCGGGTCATATGGAGAAGTGGTGGAAGCTGTGATCATGAGAGATCGTAATACTGGTCGTGCTCGTGGTTTTGGTTTTGTTGTCTTTTTTGATCCGGCTGTTGCTGAAAGAGTGGTTAAGGAGAAGCACATGATCGACGGACGAACGGTAATTCTTCTTTTGTCATCTCTAGTTCTTTGTAAGTCATCTTAGACGAATTTAAATGGAGAAACATAGTCAGTGAGGATTCATATAGCAGACACCTAATTGTTTGGAATTGAAGTATAGTAGTCTTTATTATTGTTATCGTCTTTGTTGTTGTTGTTGTTTATCTTAGATATTGGAGTGAAATGGATATAGAGGATTCATACAGTGAATCCAACTAGTTTGAGATCGAGGCGTAATAGTTGTTAATTGTAGTATTTCATTTGAGAGATTAGGGTAGTATACACAACTCTACAAGTTTAATAATCAATGTTTACTTAATTGTCAGCTGGCGCGAGAAGCTGTAATGCGAGGTTGTTCCATGCTGAGCGATTGATTGTACTTTTGCGGCAGCTAATTGATAGAGACCTCTCTTGTTCGCATAAAACTTATTTAACTTCAAACTGAGATGGATCCAGGATTTAAGCTTTATGGGTTCAATCTTTTAAGGTTCTTTGCATTTAACTCATTATATTTTTAAAGTTATCGGTTCACATCTACTATTTATTGCAGTTTTAATAGATTTTTACGCATAAATTTACGCACCGTGTCGAAAGTACTGGGTTCAGTTAAACCTGGAACCTAAAGCTCTATCCGCCCCTGACTTCAAAGACTAAACTAGAGAGCTCTTTATCAAATGGATAATCATCTCAATATCTGCAAATGAGAAATTGCTTTCAATTTTCAGGTAGAGGCAAAGAAGGCTGTTCCTAGGGATGATCAACAAATAATAATAAATAGAAACAATAGCAGCATTCAAGGATCGCCTGGTCCTGGACGCACAAAAAAGATATTTGTAGGAGGCTTAGCATCTACAGTCACGGAGAGTGATTTTAAGACATACTTTGATCAGTTTGGTACAATTACAGATGTTGTAGTGATGTATGACCATAATACTCAGAGGCCAAGAGGGTTTGGATTTATAACTTATGATTCAGAGGATGCAGTTGATAGGACATTGTACAAGAATTTTCATGAACTAAATGGTAAAATGGTTGAAGTAAAGCGCGCTGTTCCAAAGGAGCCATCCCCGGGTCCCAGCCGCAGCCCTCTCCCGGGATTCAACTACGGACTCAATAGGGCCAACAACTTCCTCAACAACTATGCTGCTCACGGGTATAATCTAACTTCAGTCGGAGGATATGGGGTCAGAATGGATGGCAGGTATAGTCCGGTCGCCGGTGGTCGTACCGGTTTCTCTCAGTTTGCTTCTCCTGGTTATGGAATGGGTGTCAATTTGGATCCCACTTTGAGCCCCACCTTTGCAGGAGCTTCCAACTTTAGCAATAATCTTGGTTACGGACGAATATTGAACCCGTATTTCACTGGAAATTCAAGCAGATACACTACTCCTATTGGATATAGCACAAGCAGCAATAGAGGGGAGTCTTTTTTAAGCTCCCCAACGAGGAATTTATGGGGAAATATTGGCCTTAACTCTTCAGCAAATTCTGGTGGCCCGGGTTCATATGTGGGCTCCGCAAGTGGTAATTACGCCGTCTTTGGGAATAACAGTGGTAACTGGGGCGCTTCTCTTATTTCTGCTCCGGGTGGTAATTCTTCCGGATACGGTGGTGGGAATTTCAGGAGTGGGGAAAATAATTACGGCCTGGGATCGGGCGGACTTGGAAGAAATAATGTAGCAGGTGTTGCTGCTACTTCATCGTTTACAACTGGCGCTTACGAGGGGTCTTACGGAGATCAATTCCGCGGCGGTTCAGTGTACGGTGATCGAGCTTGGCAAGCTGTGTCTTCTGATGCAGATGGTTCTGGTTCATTTGAATATGGTCTTGGAAATCCAGCAGATGTTTCTGCTAAAGATTCTGAGGATTATATTGGAAATTACAGTATTGCAAATAGACAATCGAATAGAGGTAATATTATACTTCGAATCGCCTCTCTTGGTATTAAATTTTAATAATTTTATTCCATCATCTCTGAGTTTGATCATCAGCCGATCTTTAAGAGTATGTTGCTTTGGAATTTTAGACATGTCTTGTTATATTTCTAGATATTGGTTATACAGATATGTAACTGCTGTTTGCCCTCAAATATGTGTGTAACTGGTTAAAAGCAGAAGTGATGCTTAAAGTTACTAAGGTTATAATGTTCAATTTTTATATATCTGTTTATGATTTAAAAAGAAAAGAAAAGAATTATTGTAGTTACATAAGCGTAGTCTAGTCGACCAGAATATTTTCATGACCAAAGATAAGATAAGATAGCAGAGCGTTGTCACTATGTTGATGGGTTGTGACAAAACTGCCTACACCCACCCATCTAGAGTGGAAAAGGCCATCTTCACCATTCACCAACCCTGAATAAGTGTGTGTATGTATACACCAGGACATGGATGAGGGCGTGATTTACTTTTCACCCTGAATATATTTGTGGATTGCAGGTATGCACACGTACACGGACACAAGTGCGAGTGTGTGCCACACTCCACAAATAATTTCTGGTACAACAAAGGAAAGTTATCTAGTGTCTAAATGCTAAATACTTCATGCACCCAAGGTTGTGGTCTAGAGGTCAATGGAGTGGATTGAGAACCATAGTGTCTCAGGTTCAAATTCTAGCGTGGAAAAAAAAACACTTGGTGATTTCTCCTAATCTGTCCAAATCTTGGTGGACAGAGTTATCTAGTCCGGTGGGAGGTAGCAGGTATACTGTGGAAGTAGTCAAGGTGCGCGCACGTTGGCCCGGACACCACGGTTAAAAAAAATGCTAAATACTTCATGTTTATTTTTGTAATTTATTATTTGGTAGCACAATTGTTTTGATTACAAATAGAATAACACAAACAAGCACGAGATTTTATATGAGATACCCATGCAATTAGGAAAAGAGGTCGGGGCGAGATGGACTATGTCCTTCCTCCCCATGCCAGATCCCATTGCTTGGTATTGGAGTCACAATTAATAGCTGACAGCAAAAGCATCCTTAAATGGAAAATGTCGAGACAAACCAGTTTTTGTATCTCATAGATACATTGTTCAAGTATACAAATAAAAGGATGTCTTTGTTGAAGTGTGTGACCATCTCATCTAAAAGCTTAAGCTGTTAGAGAGAGCACACTTTTACGTACTTAATTATGTCTTCAACATGCCCCCTCACATGCTGGCTTGATTATTGCTGATGAGCCAAGCACGTGAAAATTCTTTTTGATATTGTGTGGCGGTGAGACTCGAACCCAGGACCTCTGTTTGGTTTGCTACCACGTTGAAGTGTGTGACCATCTCATCTAAAAGCTTAAGCTGTTAGACTGAGCATTATGTCTTCAACGGTCTTCAATGAAATTTCATTGAAGATATATGATGCTAGGTTGCCTCCATTTCTGTTAAATTTGCGGTTGAATGCCTGAAAGAAATGCAATACGTGCGCGTATATTATCTTTTTTTAACATAAGTTGATTCTTGAAATAAGGCTATATGTTGTTCTATTTTGCCAAAATATTTGAGAAATTGAAACAGCTCATCTTTTCTTTTTTACTATTTTCAGGAATCGCAGCATAGGAGATCTTGTTGTTCGGATATCTGAAGATAGTTAGGAAAACAGACTTATGAGAAGCAAGTCGACGTCAGTGTTTATAGTATCCCTCATAATATATATTTCGGATACAAGAAAACTTATCTATAGAGCTAGCAAGGCGCTTGTGACAGTTTGAAGTTTCAGTATATTAAAAGCAATATAGGATACATTTTCAGCAATTGATCGAGATGTATATCAGATGGCGAACTATACGTGATACCATCTATTGTAGTCGATTTGTTTGTGCACCCAAGACAAGACCAGTACCTCTGGTACTATGTTGAGAGTTAGAGTTGTCATTTTTTATATTCTTTTTTCTCTTTGTAACTTTTTGTTTACTGTAATGAACTGGCTAAGTTGCTGGCGTTTGTTTATAGTTCCCTTTTTTTTTTGGGATTTGCATTTCTTTCAGATTGTATGTGAGATCATGTTTGATTTACTAGTGTGAAACATTTGGGGATACTAACCTAGTATCCCTATCAATAAGTACTGAATATTTCGATTCATTTGACACTGCAGATTTTGTAAACAATATAGTTGAAACTTTATGTTTGTGCAAGGGAATTATGTTGCATATTAGATTGATTTTCCCCTGCTATTTGAAGTCTGTTTTGAGTTGCATGGTTCTTTTATTTGTAGGTTCTGAGTTTTGACTTGGTGCAACGGTAAAATTGTCTCCGTGTGACATATAGGTCACTGGTTCGAGTCGTGGAAACAATTAATAAAGCTTGCGTTAGAGTAAGCTGTTTACATTACACCCCTTAAAGGTACGGCCCTTCCTCGAATCTTATATGAACGTGGGATGTCTTGTGCATCGGACTGCTTTTTTTCCTTATGTTGCATGTTAGATTGATTTTCCCCTGCCATTTGAAGTGTGTTTTGAGTTGCATGGTTCTCTTATTTGTAGGTTCTGAGTTTTGACTTGGTGCAACGGTATAGTTGTCTTCATGTGACATTTAGGTCACCGGTTCGAGTTGTGAAAATAGCTACTAATGCTTGTATTAGGGTAAGCTGTCTATATTACGCCCCTTAAGGTGCGGCCCTTCCTCGAACCTTGCATGAACGCAGATGTCTTGTGTATTAGGCTGCCTTTTTTGGTCGAGCTTAACACATTTTTTACTTGTGCTTCTTAATGGTAGAAGTATAACAAAATTCAAGAGATCAATTAGTATATGTTTCCCTTATATTGCAATTAGGTAGGACTCTTTGATTAGAACATAATGTGAAGATCAACAATGGAAGAGATGGAGGTGCAATTTAACTGTATATTCAAACCTTCTTGCCTTAAGGCGATCGTCTATAGGAAACAGTCTCTCTACCTGCACAAAGTAGGGGTAAGGTTTGCATACATTCTACTTTCTCCCTACCCTACTCGTGGGATTTTACTGGATATATTATTGTTGTTGTTCAATCTTCTTCATCTCAGTCTAGGCAAGTCTATTTTCTTGAAAAGAAAATTCTGCTTTTGTATTTTTGGGATCAACAAAGAAATTTACTTGAGCATTTCACTCTATGTAAATGTGATATTATTCCTGGTAAGAGCTCAATTTTCATCTTTTTTTTTTCTTTCTAATACAAGTTTTTAGAATTATAATGTCAAAGTTGCATGCCATGCCATGTGTTCAATATGCTTTCAGCTTTCCTTGTGAAAGCATTTGCTTACTCTCTTTGGTCCAAATTATGATTCATTATGGCAAAATTAAAGTTTTTAATCTTATCATAAAAACAAGAAATCACTTATTAGATTGTTTCAAATCTTTTTTTAATACGTTAGCTTTTTTACCGTAGGTCCAACGTTTTTTAGGGAGTGCTTTAACCTTTTAGGAATTCGTACGTTTAGAAAATTTACTGAACTTGTAATACCTTTTTATTTGTATTTGCATAATTTTTGTATTAGATGAATTTAAATGGAATAACATGGTTAGTGAAAATTCATATAGTCAATTTTTATTTATTTGGGATTGAGACGTAATTATTCTACCATTATTATAACATATAATTTAGTCAAATTATGATTAGCTATTAAATATCTTTCTTGCGGAATATTTAAAATCTGTAAAGGACCTATAATGTGGAAAAAGGGGAAAGAGGTGCTGCCACATATAGTTGATTTTAGGACCACCATTTAAGTTATACGAGCATATATAAATAAAATTACAAATTTAGCCAGGCAAAACTACAAGGACTAATACGTAAAGGGAGGATAGAACTGGTAATTTAATTACAGCTAGGGTTTTAAAGCGGTTTAAAAGGCCAGCCGATCTCATTCTTGTTGAGCCCTCCGAATTAGAGCATAACCGTCAGAACCCTAGGATTCTTCGTCGCCGGCAACAATGGGTAAAGTAATCATTAAACTTTTTAGCTTTCATATTATCGTCCTTAATCTCGTAAATTTGTATCCTGGTGTAATGAAATTGCGAAAATAAGGCTTAATAAGAGTAATGAATGTGCTTATGGCATGTGATAGGTATCTCTCGGGATTCGATGCACAAGAGACGTGCCACTGGAGGCAAGAAGAAGGCGTGGAGGAAGAAGAGAAAGTAGGTTAAATTACTTTTTATATCAATATTTTCAATACTTTGGACCTGAATGGATATAGAGGATTCACATAGTCGATCAGAACTAAATTTGGACTTTGCATAGTTGATTTATTAAATGTCACACTATTTTCGACCTAGAATAGAATGGAATGGATACAAAGTATTGATACGGTCTGCTAAATAGGTATTTCTTCCCATCTGTCTAGGCTTTGGTGTGCAGAGTTACCCGGTGCCTGTGTTGGTGGGAGGTAGCTCGTATCTGGTAAAACTTACTCGGTATGAGTAATGTTGATTTATTGAATATCCAAGTATTTTGACCTGAATATAGTGGAATGGAGTTAACCAGTACCTGTGTTGATAGGAGGTATCTGGTATCTGGTATCTGGTAAAGCTTTCTCGGTATGAGTAATGTTGATTTATTGATATCTAACTATTTTGACCTGAATATAGTGGTATGGGCTGTAGGTAAGATTTGTATAGTTGACCAAAACTAATTTGGGATTGAGTACAACAACATACCCAATATTATACTACACCGTGCGGTCTGGGGAGGGCAGTGTGTACGCATATCTTAACCCTACCTTGTGAGGATAGAGAGGTCGTTTCCAATAGACCCTCGGCTCAAGCAATTTGGGATTGTGTGTATTTAATTTATTGGATGATCTATGATTTTGGACCTGACTATATTGGAAATGGATGCCAGATGATGATTCATCTAGTTGACCAAAATTAATTTGTGAGTGTGTGTAGTTGATTTATTGAATGTCCTACTACTTATGTCCTGGCTTGTAAGATAAGGTTTTTGTTCCACCTTGAAATCTCTTATGTATCGTTCTTGATTATTATAGGCAAATGAAGTTAAGAAACACTAACAGACCCATGGCTTTCACTAGAAGTGTTTTTTCTCTTTCTTGAGCACCTCAAGTTCCAAAGAATTGCTAATTTTCCCTGTAACATATATGTTGATTCCTTAATGGAATGGATATAGATGATTCATGTAACGTACTTCTTTAGTTTGACATTGAGGTAGAGTTGGTAGAGTTGGTTGATTAATAGATAGAGAGAGATAAGGGGAGTGGTGTTTGGGGCTCTGAAGCTGGTTCTTCTGTGGTTGTCTTGGACAACAATTTTACTTGCATCTATTATATGGATTTACGCTAATGAAGTTATACAAAGCTAGAAATCCGGTGGATTTTGTTGGATAATTGTTTTTTCTCTTTCTTGAGAATCTCTAGTTTTAAAGAATTGCCATTTCGCTTTTAAGACAAATATTGAAGGAATGGGTATTGGTAATACATGTAGCTGACTCCATTTAGTCTGAGGTTGTGGCTGTGTTGAATTTTGGGGGTGGGGTGCAGATGTGAAGCTGGGCCTTTTATGAAGGAAGATATGTAGATTCCTTAGTGGCTGTTTAATTACCGGGATAAGGATCCTAATCCCGATATAAAATTGGAGATTATATTTATCCCATGTTTGGTTGTGGGTATTAGCTAATACCGAGATAAATTAATGCCGATTTTTTTATATTAGCTATTCCATATAGGATTGTAATCCTGGGATTACAATGTATATCCCTCCTCTGCACCAAACGACCCCTTAGGGTCTAGAGATTGGTGGCTTTTGTTGCATAATTGCAAGAGTTAGTCCTAGAGTCTCTCTTTTGGCTAGATCTTCTCAAACTCTTCTTTAAATTATTCTGTGAGGTGGATTTTTGTAATATTGGGCTGTCCATGGATATGGTTTCAGTTGAGTGTTTATTGGTCGTGTTATGAGATTGATTTTGATTGTATGTCTCTGTGAAGGTACGAGCTTGGAAGACAGCCTGCAAATACAAAGCTGGTGCCTAATGCTAAGACTGTTAGGAGGATAAGGGTCCGAGGAGGCAATGTGAAGTGGCGTGCTTTGAGGTTGGACACTGGAAACTTCTCTTGGGGCAGTGAGGCTGTTACTAGGAAGACTCGTTTATTGGATGTGGTGTACAACGCCTCAAACAATGAGCTGGTTAGGACACAAACTCTAGTGAAGAGTGCAGTTGTTCAAGTTGATGCAGCTCCATTTAAGCAGTGGTATCTCCAGCACTATGGAGTTGATATTGGTCGCAAGAAGAAGAGTGCTGTCAAGAAGGACGGAGAGGTATTTGCACGAATGCTTTCCTTGTCATATGTGGTCTCTTTTATTCATGGCGCTTCACTTCGGTTGATATGATAATCAATTTTATGGTGCTATATATTAACTTGAAGTGCAATATTCTTAATTGTAAGATGTTCTGCTTGAGACTCTGTTATCCTTTAACTGCTGTATGTCCTGTATGTGGTGGCTCTGATGCAAATGGAAACAGATAATTGTTTGTGTTCAGGTCTTAAAGAAAATTCCTTAAACTTCTTCCTCTTATTTTGTGAAGAAAAGATTGTATTTTCTTGATTATAAGATTCCTTATAATTGTGTGTAGTTTTTTCTGGTGGATTTTGTATTAGTATTGTTTAGTTGTTCTACTAATTTGGTTGCCACCAGAAAATTTCTCTGAACGGGTGCATTATATGATGGTTTTTATTCATTGGTTTACAGGAGGCTGAGACTGCTCCTGCTGCGGAGGAAAAGAAAAGCAACCATGTCCAGAGAAAGCTGCAAAAGCGTCAACAAGATCGTAAGATTGACCCACATGTTGAAGAGCAATTTGCTAGTGGACGTCTATTGGCTGCAATCTCGTCACGACCTGGCCAATGTGGCCGTGCCGATGGGTATGAGTTTTCTTCTCTATTAGTTTTGATCTTTTGTTGAAAACTGTATAGCTCAACCCCATAATCTCTTCATTTCACTTTACCAAACTGCTAAAAAAACATTTTTTACTTAATGTTACAAGCACATTTAAATGAGAAGTTTCTATTTGATTTTTCACATTTAAATGACATAGCAGTCCAAGATTGTTTCTAAATTCTCTGGAATTTGTTGACTTTTTTTGTGAACTATGAAAACTCGTAGCAGTTCAACTCTTTGAATTGGAGTTCTAGTTTTTGCTTTAGTTTTCTTTGGTTATGAGAGTGAAAGCTGCATCTTTGTCGCTTTTTATTTGGCTAAACTTGATTCAGAATATGATGTGAATTGATATTCTTTTCCTGTTTGATCTGTATTTAACTATTTGTCATTCTCTTACATTTCTCATTTAACTTTGGCAGTTACATCTTGGAGGGTAAGGAACTGGAGTTCTACATGAAGAAACTTCAGAAAAAGAAAGGGAAGGGTGCAAGTGGCGCTGCTTAAGAGTTATAGCTGATTTGCCTCAGTGTTATTTACTATTTGCAGAATGGGTATTAAGAACCTCTTTAGCTGCTAGAGTTAAGAGTTAGATCAGCCCATCTTTTTGGAATGTGATAATTTTGAGGACAGATTCATCCTACTGTTTTCTTCTAAAGATGTCATTAAGGTAGTCTCGTCATTCAGCTTTCAGGTTTTACATTGCTTGAAATTTTATATACTATGGTTGCTTGCTGACAGAAAACCTTCAAATATTAGTGTTTCACTGTCTTCATAAGTTGCGCAATGTACCCTCACCACACAAGCATTTATGACGTTGGGTAATTCAAAATGCTATGGAGCTTGAATTGTTGAAGTACTGATGATGCACTGGAACATATATAACACCACCAATTGAGAAAATGTAAACTCGTAAATTATCTCAATCAGTTATTATCTACTCAGATTCAAAGGTGAGTGTTGGCGTAATTGGTAAAATTATTTCTATGTGATCAGGAGGTCATGTGTATGGTAATTATATATAATAGACTCTTGTAGTTTGATCCTTTCTCGGATTCTGTGCACAACGGCAACTTAGTGCATCGGGTTGTCTTTTTAGATTCACTAAAGTAGTTGTAAAAGAAAAAAAAAGCATTTAATGACTGAAAACTAGGGTGGACATAGTTTGGCAAAACCTGAAAACCGAAACTGGAATTTTTTGAATTTTTGGTTTGTATTTTGGATTTAATTTTTAAAACTTATGGATATTGGATTTGGTATTTTAGATTTTTGGATATCCGAAATTTTACACTTATATTTAGTTAATTATCCATATATCAATAGTAATAAGTGCAATATCCTACCAATTAGGTATTATCTCATTTATTCTATATTAATTACTAAGATACTGTCAGAATCCTTTCTATTTGGATATAATTTTACTATTGCTACTTTTTAATGCTCATAGTAATGTCTCTGTTGCATTTCTGAATTTTATTACTTGAATACTTTATTTGGATGATTGCAGTGAGAATGAGAAACTTTTTAGGCAATTTAACATGAGTACTTCATTTGGATATTTATTTTTGTAAAAAGAAAAAATATCTCAACTTTTAAGCTTAAAACCGAAAAATCTAAATCGGTTCAAAATTGAACTTAAAAAATCCATTCCAATACGAACTTATTTGGATTGGATTAGGATTGTCATTTCTTCAATCCGAAAATCAAAAATTCAAACCAAAATTTTCATATCCAATTCGAACAGCCCAAACACTCACCCCCTAATTGAGACCTACATAATTAAGAGTCGAGTCTAGAAACAAACACTTAGATTTATCAAAGTGTAAAGTCGCTTACTCATCCAAGCAATGTGTTAAAGGGGTGTGCATAATACCGTCCTAACCAAAAAATCCGGCCAAAACCATAAATTTTGATTTTTCGGAGTCGATTTAATCGATTATTCAGTTGGTGTGCGATTTATATATTTTTAAATTTCGCTATTTGGTGCAGTAATGGTTTTGGTTTTTCGTTTTTTCAGAACCAAAAAACCGAAGTTTTGGGTAATATTTAAGTTATTTATAGTTTAATACTAAAGTAAAGAGGGACTGGGGAGGCGCAGCAGCCACTGCCAGCAAGTTTTAAGTGATTTAAGTATGGAGGATTTGCATCTATGCCCAGTTTTAGGTCACCTTTTAATTTATATTCGCTTTGCAAAAAAAAAATAATCACAAGCGTACTCACTTTTCAGGTAACTTCAGACGTACGGGCCTAAAGTCGCAAAGGCAATCAAGCAAACTTCAGTTCATAGTGCAATGACAAACTTCAATTTAATAAACCTACAACATGTTTTGGCTGAAATTTTTGTTTTGTAATTGATGAACTTCAGCATTCTAGGAGCTGAAAGTTTGTTTAGTATTTGCTGAAATTCAGCATTCTAGGAGCTGAAATTTGTTTTGTATTTGCTGAACTTCAGCATTCTAGGAGCTGAAGTTTATTTTGTATTTGCTGAACTACAACATTCTAGGAGGTGAAGTTTTTGTTTATATTTACTGAACATCAGCTTGATTATTTTGTAATTGAAAATAAAACATGTGTACTGTGATATAAATTTACGAGTATCTTGTGCTAATTCATTGCCTAGGCAAAAAAGGCATTCACCTAACTAGAAGCAAAGGAGACGAAGTGCAAAAATGATGCATCAACAGTTTAACATGCAGCTAGAGCAGAAAATAATGTGAAACAATGTGCTTATTTCTTGCTCTGTTCACAAAATTCCTCTTCTGTTGAAAGCTTGGGGGTGAGTGGCAGTTGAGTAGAAAATCTTGAGAAGAAGAAAACGGAGGAGGAGAAGGAGGAAGAGAAAGAGGCCTGAAGTTGTTTAAAAAGTAGGTACAAATTAAAAAAATTAAAAAGTGGGTACATATTAAATGGGGGAGACCAAATAGAACGCCCCGTGCAATTTTTACATTAAGTATTAACCATTGGGCTCAACCCACCTCCTCTTTAGCCCAATTTTATTACCCAATATCCACAAATTTGAAGCCCAAAATTCACAGGCTCAACCCACCCCCTCTTTAGCCCAAATTGTATTACCCAATACTCACAAGAGATTTTTATATTCCTATGTCATATAGTAAACTATATTACCCTCCATGCTTAACTTTTAATATAATTATCTTTTATATACATAATTACCATTTATGTACATTTTAGGAGTTTTAATGGTATTAATTAGTCTCCTAATTTAACTCTACCATATATTCTCACCCCCCAAGTTTCTCTCTCCAAATCCCACCCCCTCACCCACGTATCAAACCACACCCCACGATTTTCTCTTTAACCACCCACTATTATCTCTTCTAAAACCAGCGAAAATCTGTAACTCCTCCACTATTGACAACCATTAAAAAGCTTTGAAGCTATGAATTCGAATTTGGGTTTTCAAAAGACATTGTTTGTTTGGATTGGATATTATTGCAAAAAATTGCGAATTCTCTATACGTCTCTCTCTATCTCTCAATTCCAAATTTCAGTAATATAAAGCAAAGGAAAAGAGAGCAACAATTCCACCATTGCCGGTCATTAAAAAGCTTTGAAGCTTTGAATTCGAATTTGGATTTTCAAAAGACATCGTTTGTTTGGATTGGATGTTGTTGCAAAGAATTGAGAATTCTCTCTACGTCTCTCTCTATCTCTAAATCCCAAATTTCAGAAATATAAAGCAAAGGAAAAGAAAGCAATAATTCCAACACTGACAGCCATTAAAAAGCTTTGAAGCTTTGAATTCGAATTTGGGTTTTCAAATATCATTATTTGTTTGGACTGAGTATTGTTGCAAATAATTGAAAATATGGTTTGGAGTTTATATCTAAATTTTGAGGGCTTTTGGCGAAGATTAGACTTGATTTTGGCTGAATTTCAGATTGAAATTCGAAGAAGAAGAAGAAGAAGTCATGACGTATATTATATTGCAGAAATTGTAGTAAAATTATATTCTGTTATTTATTTATTTTTCTTTTATTCATTTAACTATTGTATGAAAGTTGAGCAACATTGTATAAAAATTATATTTAAATTTTATGATACTGTAGTTGTATACAATTGAGTAGAAATAATGTACGAAAATTGTAGATAATTTGTATAATATAATTAGTTGTATGAAATTTATTTTTACTATGTATAAATCATATACAAAATATACAAAAAAATATATTGTATAAAGTTTGTATTTAAGTTGTATGTTATTGTAGTTGTATTTAACTGAGTAGAAATAATGTGTGAAAGTTGTAGATAAATTGTATAATATATAATAGTTGTATGAAATTTATTTTTACTATGTATAAATTAGATACAAAATATACAAAAGTCATATTATATAATTTTTGTATAAAATTGTATTTAAGTTGTACGATATTGTAATTGTATATAACTGAGTAGAAATAATGTATGAAAATTATAGGTAAGTTGTAGATAAGTTGTATAATATTTAATTAGTTGTATGAAATTTATTTTTACTTATGTATAAATCAGATACAAAATATACAAAAGACATATTGTATAAATTTTGTATTTAAATTGTATGTTACTGTAGTCGTATATAATTGGGTAGAAATAATATATGAAAGTGTAGATAAGTTGTATAATATATAATTGGGTAGAAATAAAAATAATGGATCTGGTTTAATAATTCACATAATTTTTCGAGCCAGCCTGTGACGAACTTGTAAAGGTTGCTGCACCTCAAAGGTGCCAAAAACTAAATTCTAATCCAATATTGGTACGTTGAGTTGCATTTTGGACATAACTCACATATACGTTTCCTTAACATAAAATTTGAAACAACTTTGCTTGCTAATACAGAATAATTTATCAGTATTTATATCCAGATTCATAATGTTTTAGTAGATGGATTAATTTGTTGCTTTTGACTGGATTCTAGGATTTCTGTGCAATTGTGTCCTACCAGTGTGATGTGCATAAAAAGAAAATTGCAATGTATTGAGAGTATTTTAGAGGCAATTGCATTAGCATTTTTGAGAAAGGTAACGAAGCCAAGGCTATTACATATTTGCATTAGCCATTAGCTGCTGCCTGCTTCTGTATAATGGGGCACCACAAGACTTACTCCAAATTTCCAATGTAACAGAAAGCTTATTCCAATGTTTCAATGTAACAGTTTATTCCAATGTTACAATCTATCTATCTATCTATATAGAATAGGAGAAGCAGAACCACTACATTAAGACAAGTGTCTTAACCACAAAAGGCCAAGTGGCGTTGTTAAAAACAAAATAAACTACTTTTCTAACTAACTTTTAATTGAATTTTAAAATTTGAATTAATTGTTTAGACTACTTGAATTAATAAATATAAATATCTTATAATTATCCAAAAAAATAAAATACAAAAAAATATTCTAATCATTCAAATTGGAGTTTTAAAATTATTTTACAATAAAAAACAAAAATAAAAACTACCAATTTAAATTGGAGAGTAATTTCTTCCTAATATAGTTGTAGTAGTGTGTGTATTATATATAAGAGTAGTTATTATACTAAATTGGTTTTTTATTAATAATATATATATGTTTATTTAACAATATTAAGTAATGGATAATACAATTAGATAACCAAGGAACAAATATATATAATACTTATAAAAATAATTATAATTATTATGAGAAAAGTCTTACGTATACACATAACTAAAATCGTAATAAACAATTAGTCATAAATGAAGAATACTAAAAAAAAAAAATCAAATGATATCGTAAAAATACATATACTAAATAAATTTCTCATGTAGGAAAATTTAGTTAATAAATAGAACTCATAATTTCATAATGAATTATGGGAGTAGTTATTATATAAAATTGGTTAATTTATTAATAATTCACATGTCAATTTAACAATAATAAGTAATGGATGGATTATATATATATATATAGTCAATTATATTATATAAAGAAAGTAGTAGACAAAAATATTAAACAAACTAATATGCTAATAAAAACTTCTATTAACAATGTAATTATACTAAATATTGGATAATATAATAAAGAAAAATACATAACAAAAAAGTTATTCAATGACTATATGATCTGGAGCAACTCGTCTTGATCTTTATTATATTAGGATGCGAGGAAAGGGAAAGAAGGTGATAAGCAAGAAGATAAGTCCCTTTAATTTAATAGATATTTTATTCATCAAAATTCAGATAATATTATCGAGAATAACAGAATAAAATTTAAATTATTTTTTTGGTGAATTTATTAATAATTCACATGTCAATTTAACAATAATAAGTAATGGATGGATTTTATATATATATATAGTCAATTATATTATATAAAGAAAGTAGTAGACAAAAATATTAAACAAACTAATATGCTAATAAAAACTTCTATTAACAATGTAATTATACTAAATATTGGATAATATAATAAAGAAAAATACATAACAAAAAAGTTATTCAATGACTATATGATCTGGAGCAACTTGTCTTGATCTTTACTATATTAGGATGCAAGGAAAGGGAAAGAAGGTGTTAAGCAAGAAGATAAGTCATTTTAATTTAATAGATATTTTATTCATCACAATTCAGATAATATTATTGAGAACAATAGAATAAAATTTAAATTAATTTTTTTTAAGAGTAATAAAATATTTATCTTCTCTCATATTACAAAAAAAATCATTTGACAAAATAAAACAAAGTAATATGCTAATAAATATTTTTATTAAGAATGTATAATTACTAAATATTGGATAATATAATAAAGAAAATATAAAACAAAAAAGTCCTTCAATAACTATATAAGTCNAGTAATGGATAATACAATTAGATAACCAAGGAACAAATATATATAATTCTTATAAAAATAATTATAATTATTATGAAAAAAGTTTTACGTATACACATAACTAAAATCGTAATAAACAATTGGTCATAAATGAAGAATACTAAAAAAAAAAATCAAATGATATCATAAAAATACATATACTAAATAAATTTCTCATGTAGGAAAATTTAGTTAATAAATAGATCTCATTATTTCATAATGAATTATGGGAGTATTTATTATATTGGTTAATTTATTAATAATTCACATGTCAATTTTACAATAATAAGTAATGGATGGATTTTATATATATAGTCAATTATCTATCTATTTAGGATAGGAGAAGCAGAATCACTACACTAAGACAAGTGTCTTAACCACAAAATGTCAAGTGGCATTGTTAAAAATAAAATAAACTACTTTTCTAACTAACTTTTAATTGAATTTTAAAATTTGAATTGATTGGTTATACTACTTGAATTAATAAATATAAATATCTTATAATTATCAATAAAAATGAAAATACAAAAAAAATATTCTACTCATTTAAATTGGAGTTTTAAAATTATTTTACAATAAAAAACAAAAAATTAAAACTTCCAATTTAAATTGGAGAGTAATTTCTTCCTAATATAGTTGTAGTAGTGTGTGTATTATATATGAGAGTAGTTATTATACTAAATTGGTTTTTTATTAATAATATATATATATATTTATTTAACAATATTAAGTAATGGATAATACAATTAGATAACCAAGGAACAAATATATATAATACTTATAAAAATAATTATAATTATTATGAGAAAAGTCTTACGTATACACATAACTAAAATCGTAATAAACAATTAGTTATAAATGAAGAATACTAAAAAAAAATCAAATGATATCATAAAAATACATATACTAAATAAATTTCTCATGTAGGAAAATTTAGTTAATAAATAGAACTCATAATTTCATAATGAATTATGGGAGTAGTTATTATACAAAATTGGTTAATTTATTAATAATTCACATGTCAATTTTACAATAATAAGTAATGGATGGATTATATATATAGTCAATTATATTATATAAAGAAAGTAGTAGACAAAAATATTAAACAAACTAATATGCTAATAAAAACTTCTATTAACAATGTAATTATACTAAATATTGGATAATATAATAAAAAAAAATACATAACAAAAAAGTTATTCAATGACTATATGATCTGGAGCAACTTGTCTTGATCTTTACTATATTAGGATGCAAGGAAAGGGAAAGAAGGTGTTAAGCAAGAAGATAAGTCATTTTAATTTAATAGATATTTTATTCATCACAATTCAGATAATATTATTGAGAACAATAGAATAAAATTTAAATTAATTTTTTTTAAGAGTAATAAAATATTTATCTTCTCTCATATTACAAAAAAAATCATTTGACAAAATAAAACAAAGTAATATGCTAATAAATATTTTTATTAAGAATGTATAATTACTAAATATTGGATAATATAATAAAGAAAATATAAAACAAAAAAGTCCTTCAATAACTATATAAGTCATTTTAGTTTAATAGAAATTTTATTATTAGGTATATCGTATTGACAAATAAGATGATAATTTAAATTTATTAAAGTAATACGATCTAATACGTTCAAACAGGCTCGATTTAAGTTAACTAATATTGTTTAATACTAACCGTGCATCGTGCAGGTACGATTACTAGTGTAATAGAAAGCGAGCAGTCATGAGTCAAAACATAAAAATCGTGCATCGTTAATAACCGAAAAACTAAACCGGAAATAACCGAACCGAACCATGAAAAAAACGTGCCAAACCTTAAATACTTTGGTTTGATTTGGTTATTAATATTACAAAATTGAAAACCAATAAACCTGTTTGACCAAAAAGTACCAAACTTTTTGCTAAACTAATTAATAGTGAAATAGAGAGTGAATCTTAGTTAAACATAATAATTCTAGATCTAATATTGGATAACACAAGTAGTACGGACCGTGTTTGATAATAATGGATGTCGGGTATCAACTCAATGATTATCAATGGATGTTATACTAAGAACATGCAATAAATATAGATAATGACAATAAATATAATAAGAGAGAGTTTATCACCCAAATATTGTATGACTTGGATGAATCTTCCACCTAACAACAACGTGGAAAGATAGAAAGTGAGGATGGATAATGAATCTTTGGATATAGCAAACAGAGAATGAGTAATTTATATCGAGCCAAGTAGTCAGTGAACAAGATAATATTTGTATATTCTCCTTAGTCAACTTTTTACATAGTGTTCTTCTCAAGAAAAGTGAAGATCCCTCCTTTTGTTCTTTATCCCCTCCTATTTATAAAAGATATTCCTAAGAAACCCTAAAAAGTATAACATAAGGAAGATCCAAAGGAATATTCCTTATATCTATTTCTAAACCTATTCTACCGTTACTTCTTTACCACATTCACTTCGACCTTGGCAATAATCCTTCAGAAGACGACTCCTCACCCTTGTGCCGTAGTTGAACTCGTTCTCGACCCCGTTTATCTGTAGTTATCAAGCCGACCAAATTTAGATAAATATAGTTATTCCCTCCGCTTGTTGAGATCGTAATCTTGGACGTCCTCAATAAGCAGATCTTGTCTGCAGCCGTTCAGAGGAAATTTGGTCGTAACGAGTGAATCGAACCGGCCGATGTCAAACTAGAGGCGCGCTGCGATTGGTGCGGCTGTCGTAGGATGAAATCATGCCACATTCATCATTATTACGTGTATTACCCATGCCGTGTCAGTGTTTTTGTCGCTTCGGTTTTGGTGCCGTTGATGGCTTCTCTGCCTAGATTTTGGTGTTACCCAACCCTATAAGTAGATGAGGGGTTTGGTTTTTGAAACTTTCATCACTCCCTTTGTTGCATGCATATTGTTTTTCTCCGACCTCCTTCTTTGATCTCCATCTTCGATTTCTCATAATTTCTTCAAAATCCCCTCATATTCATGACGAGGTTTCTGATGCTACTCTATTAACGGTGGCCTTTCCTCCCAGTGGTGAGGAATTCATGGATGAAGAGGAAGAAAGCTTCCCCACCGCGGAATAGATAGTACCCAAGAACCCTTTGGTTAGACATGAATTCTCAAAAGGGACCCGCTCCTGCTCAGAAGCTTTCTGAGACGGGACCGCCTCACATAGACGATCTCCGGTCTAAATATCATATTCTTCCTCACGTCGAAATTGTTCCGGACGAAAGCGACATTGTAGAGGTTCACCGACCCGGATATTGTGCTTTCTACGTCTATCCGTTCTTACTTGGTTATTCTCTTCCTCTCCTCTCGTTGGCAGAGGAGTTTTGCCAATTTTACAATGTCTTCCTGGCGCAACTCTCCTCTTATTTGTATAAAATTTTCTTGATGCTGGCGAAGTATGTAGAGCTGGCCGGCTGTGAGGTCGACATTCGGCGCCTGCTGCATCTATTTTCACCAGCTTTTATAGAGGTACTTTGATACACCTACGACATCGTGGGACCAGGGGATTGGTGGCCGGGATGGATGATATGACGAATCGGCAATTTTTGCATAAGTACTTTTTCATCATGACCAAACATCTCGTTACGGACCCGACTGGGATTCCCGAGCAATGGAACTATAATCATAAGTATCTTACCGCATACTCGTTCTTTCTTTCCGTTCTTTCATTTTCGGCTCAGCCGCGACTTTTTTTGTTTTTAGCTGAGAGGCGTGCACCTTCTCCCGTCTTCGATATTGAAGATTGGGTGGCTCGCGTGTTACCCCACACTATGGGAATTTGTGATTGGGCATCCTTTCACAAGCGTTTTGGACCCAAGATCTCGTCCAGTAAGTGTCATTTCTACTTCAGTTTATTGTTATTTACCATTGCTCTTTGATATGACCTCCCTTTGGTTCTAGGTCGGCGAGTTTCCAAGAAGAAAGCTCCAGTGCATGCATTTCGCCAAGCTATCGCGTCGGTTGGAGTGTAGTTTGCCTTGGCTAAGTCCGCTCGAGGAGGTCAGACTCAAGTTCCACCAAAGAGGGACTCCGCCCCTCAAACTGTTGCCACGCGATATGAGATCTCTTCCCAGCCCATCTATAATCTTGTAGACGAGCCATCTGATGGCGAGGAGTCACCATCAAGGAAAAGGCGAAGGGTGGAAACCGGGAAGGACGTTGCCCCTTACGTCTGATATATATATATATATATATATATTGGTAATATAGTATTAAATAAACAAATATTTTACTTTTATTTATATAATTTTCTTTCAATATTGGTACAAATATATATTAAGTATTGCAGGGAAAGAAAAAAAAAATAGAAAGAAGATCAAAGAAAGCAGAAGCAAAGACTGAGGGCCAAGGATTATATCATGCATCCAGGGTTGTCATCCATGAGAAGAGAAAGTTGGAGAAAATTGAGTTTAAGAATAGACGATGGCATCCCAGACCAAGAATGACATCCCGTGTTGGTGCTGAAGACAAAGAATCACATCCCCAATCAGAGGATGGCATCCTCGAAGTTTATGATTTTCTTTTCCTATAAAAAGAGGCATGACATACAGTAGAAAGCGGGGGCGAGAGAGAAAGAATCTATTTAGCTTACAACTTTGGCATATCTTTAAGTTTTGAAAGTATATTTTCTTTTCAGAAATAGTAAGAATTTTAACCTTTTTAACTTTTCCTATTTTTTTCCATGGAGTAATTTTTTTCTAGTTGAGATAAGTGGAGAAGCTTGATATATTATTTTAATGAAAATTTAGATCTTTTTATTATTCTTGAGTGAGAGTACTTCTTTGTTAATTTTTACGTCAAGAGTAATGAATATATATTAGTTAACTTTATCATATCCACATATTAAATATTATAATATTCCTTGTACTAATCTTTGCTATCGAAAGAAGAAAGAATTAAACAGGGACAATTATAGCTAGATATGTTCGTGTGATAATTTGAATTAATTATATTTAATTACACAAAAATTTATTTCTTGAGTTTTCATTCGAAAGAAGAAAAATCAGTTAGCCAAGTTAGAGGATTTAACCAAAGCTAATCGAAAGAGGCTTTGTGTTTATATGATGTGCTCATTTAAGATAAGCTATTTTCTATGTCAATACTATGAGTCTTTTGTTTTATTATGCTAATCAAAAGAGGCAAAATTAAATAAAAGACATGTGGTAGAAATATTATTTGTTAATCGAAAGATGCAATTAATGTGGCATAGAAAATAAAAGTTTCCAAAACTCCATTATAATCTTATATCAAGTGTATGCACTAAATCTCAACTCCTTTAACTTACAAAATAAAAAACAATTGTTCTTGTTTTCAAGTAGACTATAAATTCACCCCTTTTCACCAAATAGATTCTTTTGAATAGTAGGTTGGATAATAAGAATTCGTAGCATAGATTCTCCAATCTCTGTGAACGATATCATAAACTATACAATAATTTGACAAGTATGAGCGAGAAAATCACATACGCCTAAGGCTCGTCAACGTCGAACCGAAAAATTTCATCGCTTTGGAAGCGGAATCTGCCCTTACACCAGACGTAGAGACCATTTTCAAGGCAGGTTCCATTATAGAGAGGAGGCCCTATAAGGTTAAGGGGGTTCGCAGTAGCAGAGAGCTTACACAAGCCGCAGAAGGTGGCACATCATTGGCGGCCGGTGGAAGTAGAGCGGTCCCTACGAGAGATGATGACTTTGGCTCGGATATCGACCCTGAGGAGGTACGAGCCTTCCTGGAGAGGAACACTCGTGTGGACATAAGTACAGAGGGTCCTAACCAGTAGATAGTCATTCCCATGGATTACGACCTTTCGACCAACTCAGAATGGGCGGTGCCTGCCTTTGCTCCCCTATGCGCGGATTATGAGAACACGTCGCTACATGCGATGAATGATGTGATTTTGTCGTTGGGCATATCTGGCATGGATCTGCGAGTGAGTGCACTTTTTTTATGTTAGGATTTGTTTTATACGTGTGATTTTCTCAATCTGACTCTTCTCTTTTTGCTTGTCAAACTCTTATTATGGGGATCGAGCATGACTGGGGGAGGAGTGGAGGAGGACCATTTTCAAGAAGATGACCTCCAAGTACATGAAGTACCGTACTAAGCATCAAACGATGGCCGACTTCCTTAACCAGTATGGCAAATTTCAGTCACTTTGTGATGGGCTTAAACAGAAAGATGATGAGCTGACAAAAAAAGATGAAGAGCTAAAAGAGAAGGAAGATGAGCTTATAAGGGCCAACGGTAGGAGCAACGAGCTTGAGGTAGCTGTAAAGGTCAACGAGGACGAGCTCGAGGCGAGCAAGGGGGTGATGACTAAGAACGTTGACCTTGAAACGCAGTTGGCATCCTTAAGGACGGAACTCGAGCAGAAGGAGGTGAGTGCCGTCGATCTAAAGGGCGAGATGAGTGCCTAGGACGAAGAATTGAGTCGTGCCGAGAAAGGCAAAACGGACGCTATGGCTAAATCGATGGCCCTATAAAATGCCCTCCTCTCCGTGTTTGCAGGTCTGAGCAGGCTAATGAGATGGAGACATTGGCGCTTAAGGTGGCAAGGCTAGAAGAATGGATCCAGGGTTTGGAGGCGGAGTTGTCTTGGTTAAACGAGCAGGTCGTTGTCCTGAGGGCCGAGGAGGCGCGACGACAGTCACAGCCATCCACATCTCATACTTTTACTGATCCCGGTGTGCCACGGGAGTTGTATGAGAAATGGGTTCATGCCGAGGCTCAACTTGACGTATATAAATCTTTGAAGGTTGTCGGGAAATTTTCCTAAGTAGAGCTGGAGGGCGTCCGTGTCAAGGCACGTGCAGCCCGTGAAGCTTGTGGTTATGACCCTAGTACTCCTAGGGGGAATGAGGATGATGACGCCACTGATAATCTTACCTCTGATCCTTGGTACGATGATGAGTACGCTGATGGGGATGATGTGGCGTGAAGTTGTTGTACTTAGTTATTGTTTTGCTTTGCTATTTTTGTGAAAGTGTCTTTGAGCTCTTTGTAAAAAGTGTTGTAATTTGATAGTTGAAATGGAATAATTCCCTTTTTGCTATGTATTTAATGATTCTCCTTCTCTTCTCTTTTTACTATGTGGGGAAGCCCCTGATTTTTCGACTATTTGTGTATGGTTGGTATTGGTTGAGTCGAACATAGACTGACCTGAGGTTTAATTTAGCTCGGATGAGACCAAGGTTTGATGAGGTCGAACATTGAACAATTCGAGCGAGGTAAAAAATGAAGTAATTCGAGTGAGGTTGAATGTAAAATAATTCGAGTAAGGTCGAATGTAAAATAATTTGAGCAAGATCGAATGTAATGTAACTCGAGCGAGGTCAAACGTGAAATAATTCGAGCGAGGTTGAAATCAAAATAATTCGAGCGAGGAAGAATGTAATGTAATTCGAGCGAGGCCGAATGTGAAATAATTCAAGCGAGGTCGAATGAGAAATAACTTGAGCGAGGTCGAATGTGAAATAATTTGAGCGAGGTTGAAGGTAAAATGTAAAGTGACTTGGTGGAGTGCAAAGATGTTGCTTTATTTCATTCATTGAAGAATATTACATCTGTTTGTTCCATACATATATTGGAGAAGTTCCAGTGTAGCTATTCCTTTTATCGCCAGAACCGTGAATTTTGATTTTTTAGTTTCTGTTTAATCGGTTATTCGGTCGGTGCACGGTTTTTAAATTATTAAATTTTAATTTTTTGGTGCGATTTACGATTTTGGTGTTTCGGTTAAACCGAAAAAATAAAATTTTGGTATTAGTTGAGAAAAATAAATTTGAACATCTGGGTTCTTTTGAAACTACAAAACTTATTACCAATCTAAAGGCTGAAGCCCAATAGTCCAATACCCATTTGAAGCCCACCCAATTTACCCAAACCTAAGACTTAGTCACTTAGTGACTTACTCTTACTACTTACGTTCCCACCTTAGAATTAGAAATCAAAAGTTAGATTTAGGATTTCTCTAGTGCTCTCACCTCTGTGACACAGAGCACTTGAGAAATTCCAAAACAAAAGGCCATGTACTTTCATTTTGATCTATTAACCACTGTTACAACTGCCGCCACAACTGTTTTCTTGATTTTCACTATCAAATTACAGTGGTTCCGCCTGACAATCACTTGCCGCCGCCGTTTGCCATCGAGGATGACGGTTTCGACGGAGGCAGATGCTGTGCGGTGTGCCTCAACGACGTGATCAGTGGTAATAGTTGCCGGAAACTACCGAAATACGGCCATATTTTTCACGTTGAGTGTGTGGACACTTGGCTACAGTGCAATTGGACATGCCCACTCTGTAGAAGGCAAGTTACTAATCAGCTTCCTAAGCAGCAAGGACAAAACATCATTTTGAATTATTAATAACCGAAAAACTAAATCGGGAATAACTGAACCAAACTTTAAAAAAACCGCACCAAACCGTAAATACTTTGGTTTGATTTGGTTATTAATATTAAAAACCCAAAAACTAAATCGTACTTTCATAATAATCGCCCGAACCGATCGACGCACACCCATATCATCGTTCAACCTGGAGAAGAGATCGACAGGCGGGGCGATGAATCATACTTGAACTTCGAAACATCCTCTTTGTCGTCTCATTAAAAACCTCCCCGAGAAAACCCAATTGGGACAAAACCAGGGCGAGGGAAAAAGAGTATGACTTGGAGGGCGTCCATTTCAGAAGTTGAAGTATTTGAGGTGGGCGATATTCCAATTGTTTTATAGTAGCCTTCCCTCCATTGTTTTTAGTTGGAATGATCCTTTGTTTGCTACTGTCATGATTTTGTATGACCCGTCCCAATTGGTTCCTAGTTTACCTTCTCTTGAATCTTTGCTCGCCTTTGTTTTGTCCTTGAGCACATAGTCTCCGACTTTGAGTGGTCGTACTTTGGCCTTTTTGTTGTAACACCATTCTGCTTATTGTTTTGGGGCTATCATTCTTATGTAAGCCATGTCTCTTCGCTCCTATGCTTCGTCGAGGTCTTGTTTTCTGTTCTCATCGTTGCTTGGTTCGCTTTCACTGGAATATCTCAAACCAGGTTCCCCGACCTCAATTGGTATTATGGCGTCAGTCCCATAGACTAGTGAATATGGAATTTCTCCTCTGCTTGTTTTTGGCATGGTGCGGTATGCCCACATTACTTCTGGTAGCAATTCTTTCCATAGTCCCTTGGCGACCTTAAGCTTTTTCTTCAAGATATTTAGTATTATTTTGTTGGAGGATTCGTCCTGGTCATTACCGGCAGGGTGATATGGCATGGAGAGTATTCGTTTGATGTGCCACTTCTCGAAGAATTCGGAAAGAAATTGTATATTACCTCACCCTGCTGGAAGGGATCCGACAATGTCCATTCACCATTTGATGAACATCCATGTCGATGTAACTGAGTGGAGGTGCTGGCCTGCTTGGTGTATCATAGGAGCATATTTCTGGCACTACTCCCACTTCTTGACATTGTCGGCGACTTCTTTCTTCATTATGGGCCAATAATAACCTGCCTGAATGAGGCATATGACGAGGGATCGATTGCCGGTGTGGGTACCGCATTGGCCTTCGTGTACTTCCTCGAGGACGCGCCTTGTTTGGTTTGGCCCTAGGCATTTCGCCAAGGGACCCCAAACGTTCTTTTGTATAGGTCGTGGTTTATGATGTTGTACCTGGCCCCCTGCATTCGAAGCTTTTTGGCTTCCTTTTTGTCTGATGGGAGTACTCTCTCTTGCAAATATGTTATAATATGGTTGCGCCAGTCCCAAGTCAAATTTACAGAGTGTACCTCAAGTTGGTCTATTGACAAGTGGAGGAGGCTGACCACGTTTTCTTTTGTAATGTTTTTGGTGGCCATTGCTAACTTGGCGAGGCCATATGCCTCGATGTTTTGTGCTCGAGGTATCTGGTCGAGTCGACATTCATCGAATTTCGACAACAATTTATGAATTTCTGCCTGGTACCTTTGTAGCCTCTGCTCTTTGATTTGGAAAGTCCTTGTGACTTGGTTAACAATGTGTTTTGAGTGCATATGAGGATGACTTGTTGTGCTCCGTATTTGAAAGCTAGCTTAAGTCTTGCAATATGGCCTCATTGTTAGTCATATCAGGACACCATATGGATTGGCGGATGACTTTACTGTTGGGACCTCGAGTACGAGTCCCATTCCAGATCCTAATGCGTTAGATGTGCCATTGGTGTATAGGACCCATAGTTTGGGTATCCTGGGGGAGGTATGAGAAGTTTCTTGCTCGACCTCCGCTATTATTTTGGCACTGAAATCGGTGACGAAGTCTGATACGACCATGTATATCAGGTGGCGTTCTTTAGGTTCTACTTCGGCGAGTAGCGCGGGCGAGGACAAGTTTGCCTTTAGTTCTCTTAAGGACTCGATGCATTCTGAATTCCACTAGAGCCCATTGTTCGTTTTGAGCAAGTTGAAGAATTTGTAGCACCTGTCGGAGGATCGTGAGATGAACCTCGATAGGGCGGCTATATGACATGTCAATTTTGCACCCGTTTCTTGCTTGTTAATAGTTCAGGTATTCCCTCAATGGCTTTGATTTGGTCGGGGTTGACCTCGATGCCTCTTTGTGATACCACAAATTCAAGGAACTTACCCGAAGATACGCCGAAGGCATATTTTTCGAGGTTCAGCTTCATGTCGTACTGCCTTAGTATACCGAAGGCCTCTTTCAGGTGGTCGATGTGATCTTCTTTCTTTTTTTATCTGACCAACATGTCAACGATGTAAACTTTCTCTATTTTGCCAAGTTGATCCTTGAACATCTTGGTGACCAACCTTTGATAAATCGCCCCTGCGTTCTTCAACTCGAATGGCATAACTCTGTAATAGTACGTTCCTTGATGGGTGATGAAAGTAGTCTTTTCCTGGTCCTCCTCCTCCATGAGGATTTGGTTGTAACCTGAGTAGGTGTCTAAGAAAATCAATAGCTTGTGCCCTACTATTGCATCGGTGAGCTGATCGATATGAGGCAACGGAAAGGAGTCTTTCAGGCAGGTCTTGTTTAGGTCTGTGAAATCCACGCACATATGCGACTTCCCATTTTTCTTTTTTACCATGACTACGTTGGCGACCCATTGGGGGTATTTTGATTCTCGGATGGATTAGCGAGTAGCTTATCCACCTCATCACTGACGGCCTCGTGATTACGGCGTCGAACATTTTTTATTACTTGCTGCACTGGGGGTAGAGTGGATCGACGTTCAACTTGTGTGTGGGAACGTCCTTTAGGATACCTAGCATAGCTGCATATGAGAAGGCAAACAAATCGGCATTGTCAATTAAAAATATATGAAATTTACCTGGTTCTGAGAGTTTATGACCAATGTAAGATTTTTTGCTGTTGTTGCTGTTGTCTAGTTGGATGGGATCGAGGTCTTTTACCATTGACCATGCGGCTTCCACGATGTCAGGGTCCCTAATAACGTCTTTGTGTGTTTTGGGTTTGGGCCCCAGCTTTGGTAATTACTATGCTTCTGAGTCTGTTCCCTTTAACTGTTGAGTGTATGTACAATCTTGAGCGATGTGATAGTATTCTTGGGTTGTGCATCATTCGCCTCGGATGTTGAATATCCCCCATGGAGTAGGGAACTTGATTACTTGATACAGGCTAGACGGATGGCCCTCATGGCGTGTATCCATGGTTGCCTTATGGTGGCATTGTAAGTTGTGTCCTGGTTCATGACATGGAACATCGTTTTTAGGGTGACGCCCCTGGCTAGGACGGGTAGCATTATCTCCCATGAGGGTTTCTCAACTACATTGTTAAAACATGTTAGTGTTATGCAACGTGGTACTATCTTTTATTTTCGAGTCTCATTTGCGTGAGAACTCGAGGGTGGAAAATACACGCATCACTTCCGTCGTCTACCATTATTCTTTTTACATTAGTATCCGAAATACGTAAAGTAATGACAAGAGCATCGAAGTGAGGAAAAGTCAAACCATGGGTATCTGACTTATTGAAGATGATACTGTCTTCGAGGTCATCATACCGTTCGTAGGCGATCGACTACTTCAGTTTATGTGTGGTGGTAAACTTCACGTGGTTGATTGCTGCTTCATCGCCTCTGCTGATGATTATTTGGATAGTGCAGGGGGGATGGTGGCTTTGGAGGGCCTTGGTATTGTTCTCGTCTACGGCCAAAGTTGACTCTTCCTCGGCCGCTCATCATCTCCCTCAGGTGACCTTGGTTCAGCATGTTCACTACTTCTTGTCATAGGACTATGAAATCCTCGGTTTTGTGACCCCATTCCTGGTGAAATTCACAGAGGACGTTCGACTTTCGGATACTTGGTTCGGAATTTATTTTTTTGTCGCCACTTCACTTTTGTGCCAAGCTTCTCTAGTGCGTACACTATTTCTGAAGGGGAAACAAAAAAATTGTAAGTAGATAAGAGCGAAGGCATACCTCTTTCGTTTCACTGAGTCCCTATATGCGGCCTGGACGACCCTTCTGCGTGTCAAGGAGATGGTGGGATGGGTGTTCTGACATAGGTTTGACTCATGTCTCGGTTGAGGCGTGGACCTGACTGATCTCTTCGACCGTCATTACGATGGTCTTTCCTCGACTCCGTCTGGACTGACGTTAGCCATTGGGTTGGAATATTAAGGTCATCCTAGTCTACTCTCACCTCGGCGCAGTAGTCGTTGTGCATTTCTTCCCAAGTGGTGGGAGGGTATTTCATGAGCCTGCTTAATAACTTTCTGGTCGCTCTCGACCCATTCCTATCCAACCCATTTTGGAAAGCTGCCACCGCTATCCCTTCTGATACTTTTGGTAAGCTCATTCTTACCCTGTTAAACCGAGCGAGGAAGTCTCTGAGTCCCTCACCGGGTGATTGCCCAACGACGAATATATCATTCACCCTGGACTCTACCTTTTTAACTCCAGCGTGGGCGGTGGCGAACTTGTCGGCCATTTCTTCTATCGTTGTTATTGAACATGTAGGTAATTGTGAGTACCAGGTTAACGCTCCACCCGTTATGGTTTCACCGAACTTCTTTAGTAACACTGAAGGTACCTACTCCTTTGAAAGATCGTTTCCTTTTACCGCTGTGACATAATGAATGATGTGATCTTCGGGGTCTGTGGTGCCGTTGTATATCTTCAAATATGGTGATATTTTGAAGGTCTTGGGTATGGCATGCGGGGATTCCTCCTCGCTATATGAATTTTCATCGAATGGGCCTACATCCCCTTTTTTGTAGCAATTTTGGGGGCGCCCGGTATCTTGTCGACCCTTTCTTGTTGTTGCCTCATCTGGTCGCGGAGTGCTTTGTTCTCGTTTTCCATTTGAATGATTGCAACTGCATAATTACCTGCATCAACAACGCTGTGAGTGTTACCTGTTGGAGGAGGGGGTTATTCGCTGGTGGTCGCTGTGGTATCTGCTTGCGCGACATTTCTATTCCTCAGCTGCGGACGTGGAATCTCCCCTTTCGCACGACATTACTTGTCAACCACTCCTCCAGTAATCTTTTCACCGCTAGTCGCACTTCCTCAGCTGCAGACGTGGAATCTCCCATTTCGCGTGAAGCGGTTACACTTCCATAAGGGGGAGGTGAATCACTCCGCCTGGGTGGGTGTAGAACTTGGTGTCACACTCTCATCGTCTTCTCTGTCATCCTCGTTGATGGTGTCACACCTCCTTTTACCTATACCCGTGAGGGTGTAAAGGAGTTTTTCCAATTAAAGGACAATCGAAATGGGATTCAAATTATTAAAGATTCAAAGTCGCCACTTGGGAGATTTATGGTGTCCCAAGTCACCAGTTTAGAATCCCAAATCGAGGAAAGATTGACTCTATTTAACAGTCCGCTAACCAAAATCCGAGTAAGGAATTCTATTAACCCCGGAGAAGGTATTAGGCATTCTTGGGTTCCGTGGTTCTAGCATGGTCGCTCAACTATTATATTCGGCTTAATTGTCTGATTTTAATACATTTTGAACCTATGTGAAAATTTTAGCTTTTAACCGCTTTTATTCGATTTTTAAAGAATGCTGAACATCGTTTAAAACATGTCTTTGGATTGCGTCACACGAAATGCACCCGCAATACGGAACACATCTTATTCAACATTTTGGGATTTGGATTTGGGTCACATGAAATGCACACCCGAGTTTAAGAAGGTAAAATTATTAAATAACACGCCTAAAAGCAACTAACACGTTGTTAAATTTGTGAGGGCCATGAAAATTAGCTAAATGGCACGCCTCAAATTCTAAATATTTTAAAGACATAACTAAAGAGGGCCGCTCAATTTGTCAATTTTGTTTGGCGCGGTGCACCTCAATTTATTATGATAAAAGGGGTCTATACTAATTTGGGAGGGCCATAATTATTCAATATCTACTATGGCTCACTTCCTATCTACTTTTAAGAGTCTAATTAATTAATATTGAACATAATGGAAATCCTAAGTAATTAATTAATGGCTCACGCGGAGAAGGACTAATTATTGTGTAAAGACAAAGAAGCCAACGACCCTATGTGAACAGCGGAATCCAATCACATTTGAAAGGGGGAATCGTTTCATTTGGGCCCAACGATGAGCCCAACTTCCAGAAGACCAATGCAATGGCCATTGTACTGTTAGAATCGAGTTCGAGTCCCAGGCCTCTCAAGGCTTTTGAGCCTTGGAAGCACAAAGCTCCAAACAAACGACATGCCTTAATTGTCGATTCCATTCAAGAGAAAATAAAAGAGAACCATTCAACTATTGAATTTTTAGCATGACTTAAAAATTAACTAACTGGGCAATTCCAAACAACCTTGCATCTCCATTTTACTAGCAAATTGAAATGACCCTTAACATTAAACTTGCAGGAATTCTTTGCTATCATGCATACACCTATTAAACCACAGAAAACAAGTCTAGTTCCAGCACACTCAGTAACTCACGTAGAACTTAGACCGATATTTGAAACATGATCATAAGAATTTGAAACATTTGAAGATTCATACCCAATAACAGTAATGAAATCTGATAAATTCTAACTCATTTCTACATTTAAACTAACATAGCTTGCAAAACTAATTTATATTACTAGAGCTAACATGAATGAATAAAAACAAAGTATAGTTCAACCATCCAAGTTCATTACAGTGAAGATTTTGCTAAATAACAAATCTAATTGAACTACAATGATCCAAATAAACCTAGGTCAGACATGAGAAAACATGCACAACTTTATTATTTCATTTCCTATTTTGAGAGCTACACCAAGGGAGATCCAGATCATGTACCTGGAGTTCAAAATAAATGCCAAAATAGGGAGTGAGTGAATGGACAGAAGCAACAGCAGGAAGAAACAGCAACAGAACCCCGAATCAGTGATAAAAACCCCAACAAATCCCAAATCCAATAGAGTAGTGAATTTCAGCCCAAAAATCAGCAAACGATGCAAATCAAACAACTAAACCCAACTTTAAATCCTTAACTGACTTGACAAAAGATCAGACTCAACCTTACTAATTCATCCTTACACCTTTTCAAAGCTCAAGCAAAGGAGAAAACCAAACTCAATCAGAAGAGAAAACTCTCGAAAGGTAAAATTGAACTTCAGAAGCAGGAGCAATCTTTCCTTTATATTTTTTCTTCTCTGATTTTTAGAGTGTGTAAGGCTGACTTTCAAGGCAAGAAAACATGCCTTTATAGGCAAGGCAAGTAGGGAAGGTTTCAAGTTCTCATTTCACCCCTTACGTTCCTCTTAAAATCTATTTTTAGCTTAGAGAGCCTCCAATTACTGACTTGTTCCTCAAGTTTTAACACTATTAACCTAAAATTCACTAAGACCCCTCTACTAGAAGCTTCTAAATCAGTTGCAAAAGGTTCCCTGACCTATAATGCCTAGACTACCCTTCAAACCTTTGAAAATTACCCCTACAACCAGGAACTCAAATGGGCTATGGGTCAGGTGGAACCAACGATTTAACTAGGTGGACGAGTTACCCTTCTTTTGCACATGGGTCAGACCCAAAGCCCAACCAGCTAAATAATTCAACAAGTCCATAACAAAAGAAAACTAATTGATTTCAAAAAACCAGAACTAATTGATTGGTTAACTAACACAAACGGACAGGGAATTATTAAATCATAATAACCTAATTAAGTGAAAGAGGCTAACATAAAAGGGAAAAATTTAGAAACCTAACTATAACTTTACTGAGCACGTTAGTTAGTTCTTTTTTTTCTTTCTTCTTTTTTAAATCTTAAACAAAATGAAACAAAGGGAATGGAACAGTTCAAACAATAGACAATTAATCGAAATTTTCAACCGGAGATAAAGAGAAGTAAAGAAGAGGGATGAAGAAGATGAACTAAAATAACAAATGGGTACCAAGATCGATTAAAGATCACCGGCTGCACTCGAGACGAAACTCAATAACTTGGCTCACACAAAACTGATACCAGTCACCTTTCTCGGTCAAGAAAGAATGACCAACATCAGCTTTGTAACGAGTCAACCTTCCAAACATGAGAAAAGTAGTCTTGAGCTGATGCATGCCAGCAGAACCGATTTCGAACCTTTAAGGCTCAGACTCATATCCAAGATTCGAACGGTTATGAGCAGATTCGAGGGTAATGAAGTATGGATTTGGAAAGAGGGGAGTGAGGGGGTTCTAGGGTATTATTCTGAGGTGGTTTGGGACCGGCGCCGCCACCGGAGAACACAAGGGCGGCGCTAGGGTTTTGGAGTTTCGAGGGGTTCTGGTGGGTTTTGAAGAAAATCAATGGCTGATTCATGTTGAGGAAGGGGAGAGGGAATTGTGGTGTGAGTTTGGTGGAGATTGGCCGCCGGCCGCCGGCGGATGCAACTGGAGTTTGAGGCGGCTTTCTCTAGGGTTGAGGACTTGGAGACGAAGAAGATCGAGGGCGGGGGGTTCTGAAAGGGGTGGGGAATTTTCGGACAATTATATACCTAACGATGGTTCACTTCCTGTCCGTTGGATGAGGTAACAATCTACGGTTGAGATTATAGAAGAGGAAAACGGGGTCGTTTCATGTTAGTGGGGGCTGGGACCGGGTTAGGGTGGTTTTGGGCCCGGACCAGGGGTAATTTGGGCGGGTGTTGGGGTTCTGGCTTGGGCTAGGCATCAAAGACCAGAGATTAGCCCAATTTTAATTAGAGGCTCCATTCTTTTGATTTTTTTTGGCTTTCCTTTTCAAATTAAAACAAAACTAAAATTAAACCTAAAAAATTAAATTAAACCCCTAATTATATTAAGCTATAATTAATAATCCACTCTATTAATAAAATACTAAACTAAAGAAAATTAATAAAATTCAAAGCTAAAATTCAAACCAAGCAAAACAATTCAATTTTTTTTTTGATTTTTGTATTTTTTGTAAAAACCTAGTTACTAATTAATATGTAAAATTAAATTCTAAATGCAATGCATATATTATTGTATTTTTTTCACTAATTAAAATGCACAAATAAAAATACAAACAATTAAAGAAAATGCCACGAAAAATCCACAAAATTGCCAACACTGAAAGAAGTTACTTTGTTTTGAATTTGTAGGAGTAATTCATATAGGGAAAAAATCACATGCTCACAGCTGCCCCTCTTTGCTCGAAAACACGAAGTGTTTTCGTGCAAAGATAAGTGAGCGGATAGGAGAGATTTTTGCCCGTTTGAATACTCCGTGGGAAGCATTTTTGAAAGGTTTGACCGCACCCTGCTTCTAAGGTTGCCTACATTTCCTTGGCTAAAAAGGAATCAGGTCAGTGTAGTTCGGGAAGGTTTGGTAGTTGGGACTACCATGAAGCTGTGGTTTCATTGTTGTTGTTGTTGTTGCTGCTGCTACTACTTACTGAACTCCGTTATAACACCATGTCGAAATGAAAAGAAGTTAGAATAGACTATGATCTATTACAAAAATCCTATATGTATCTTCAAACTTGATCTTGTGGTTCTTGTTGACTTGTATTCTCCTGGTGCAATTCTTTTGTTGTTGCCTTGAATTGTGATCTGAGATGTTTTGTCCTTTCTCCGAGTGATGCTTGACCGCTAAAAATTGAAATGTAGTCCTCTGTTCTCCAGGCAGTCTCCTGACTGCTAACACTTGAGATGTATTCCCTTGTTGTCCAGGTGGGCTCCTGACTGTTGCACTTGGAATGTATTCCCTTGTTCTCCAGGTGGGCTCCTGACTGCTGAATCTTGAAATGTATTCCCTTGTTCTCCAGGTGGGCGCCTGATTGCTGAACTTGAAATGTATTCCCTTGCTCTCCAGGTGGGATCCTGATTGCTGAAACTTGAAATGTATTTCCTTGTTCTCCAAGTGGTCTCCTGGCTGCTGCACTTGAAATGTAATCCCTTGTTCTCCAGGTGGGCTCCTAACTTCAACAAAATAGACAAACAAAGAAAATTTTCTGCCCCAGTTTGGTGGCTGGGCGCATCATGTTACCAAATATTACTAAAAATTTGAAAGCTAAAATTTGAATTGTACTTCCCTTGTTCTCCAGGTGGGCGCCTGATTTCTAAACTTGAAATGTATTCCCTTGTTCTCTAGGTGGGCTCCTGATTGCTGCACTTGAAATGTATTCCCTTGTTCTTCAGGTGGGCTCCTGACTTCAACAAAATAGACAAATAAAGAAAATTTTCTGCCCCAGTTTGGTGGCTGGGCGCATCATGTTACCAAATATTACTAAAAATTTGAAAGCTAAAACTTGAATTGTACTTCCCTTGTTCTCCAGGTGGGCGCCTGATTGCTGAACTTGAAATGTATTCCCTTGTTCTCCAGGTGGTCTCCTGACTTCAACAAAATAGACAAACAAAGAAAATTTTCTGCCTCTATTTCAAGCAAAGAACATTTTGTCAGTTTTAAAATGGTGATTAGCTGATGGCATTCTTGCTGAAGATCTTTCCGCTGCATTGTTTTGTTTTGATCGGCTTTCCCGACCTGGCCCTGAACCGCTTGACTTTCTGACTGGATTTCAAACCCCCTGACCTTTGACGACCCAAGTGTTCTATACCCATGCTGTTTTTTCACACCTCTGACCCCTTCGTCCGAACCCTTGCATTTCCCACGACATCACCAAATCATTCCACCGATGAAACTTCCGGTGATTCCCTGTATCCCCCCTTACATCATGTTGTCTTTGACATGCTCTGACCACGTTGTTCTTTACAATTTTGGAAGTTGGTAGTGAACTTTGAGATCCTTTTCCACTTGCTTTGAATAAGACTGACATTGAAACATATTAGACAGATAAACCCCAAAGAAAATGAAATGCAATGATTTTGTGAGTTAAGGATAAGAATAATCCAAAACCGGATGACTGCTAAAGGAAGAAAGAAAAGAAACTTATCTGACTGGAACAACTGGTACCAATGATCATGACATGCATTTCGGACTAATCGGCTCAATCCCTCCAACAAATCAACTTTCAGTTGCCACACTTTGTTGTCCCAGAATTTCCATGACTTGATTAATTTACCCAAACCTTGACCTTGTTCATCCCGCGGTGCCTTGAAATAGTTTTCCACCAACAGACCTTTCTCATTTGTTCACTTCTTAACTCACTTTCGCCTTAAGGTTCCTGTGAGGGTCTTTACCGATAAGAATCTCTCATTTTAATTTCTCTCATCTCCCGTCGCCTTACAGTGCCCGTGAGGGTTTTCACCAATAAGACTCTCTCATTTTGATTTCTCTCAGCTCCCGTCGCCTTACGGTGCCCATGAGGGTTTCACCAATAAGACTCTCTCATTTTGATTTTTCCTGCTTGAACTAGAGTGTTGCCCCTGACATGAATTACCTTTACCTGCTTGACTTGGCATTTCTCGAAGATTGATCATAACATCTTTCTCTGGACCGTAACGTGGGCTTTTGGACATGGTTAGAAAGAAAGGGTATCAAAGGCTCAAAACAATTCAGACAGGTTCAAAATTACAACTTTCGGAATCAGATGTCTTGCACAACCACAACCTTTACCCCAGTTTCTTTGCTCGGGGACTTATGGATTTTTATTTTGATGTGACTGAACCTCAGAGAGAGGTTGCCTACGTATCCTTTCGGAATCAAGTCGAACGTAGTTCAGGTCATAGAAATTACTTTGTTGCTGTGATTTTTCTCTTCTTCCATTTTTTTTCCTTTTCCTTTCTTTTCCTTTCCTTTTCTTTTCTTTTCTTTTCTTTTCTTTTTTCTTTCTATTTTCCTTCACCTTCTCCCTCTTTTCCTTCACTTACTTTCCATGCGAATTTTATCGTTGATTCCAAAAGAGGGATATGAAATAAAATAAAGAAGGCTCACAAGGGATGACAATGGGTAAAGTGTTTAGATAGCAGAACAAAATGCCTTCATCATTTCAATCTTCAAAATATACCAATTACAAACAAGTATAATCAAACAAAGGAATCATACATAGTATCTCTTGACTGCATCAGAATTGATAGCCATTTTTACACATTTTCCTTCCACATCTGTCAAATATAATGCACCATTGGACAACACTCTAGTTACAACAAATGTCCCTTCCAGTTTAGGTCGAACTTTCCTTTTGCTTCAGCCTGATGAGGCAAGATATGTCTCAACACTAACTGTCCCACTTCGAACTTCCGTGGACGCACCTTCTTGTTATATGCTCTCGCCATTCTCTGTTGGTATAATTGGCCATAACATACTGCCACCAATCGCTTTTCATCAATCAGACTTAATTGCTCCAAGCGGGCTTTGACCCATTCAACATCATCAATTTCCTCCTCTGCGACGAACCGAAGGGACGGGATTTCAATTTTTGCAGGTATTACTACCTCAGTGCCATACACCAACATATAATGAGTTTCCCCTACTGAAGTACGAACAGTAGTGCGATAGCCCAACAAGCGAAAGGTAACTTCTCATGCCATTTCCTGGACCCCTCCACCATTTTCCGAAGTATCTTCTTTATATTCTTGTTAGCTGCCTCGACTGCTCCATTCGCCTTAGGGCAATATGGGGTGGAATTGCGGTGTGTAATCTTAACCTGCTGACATGTCTCCGTCATCAGATGACTGTTGAGATTAGCACCATTGTCCGTGATGATTACCTTCTTGATCCCAAATCGACAGATGTTATTCGAATGCATAAAATCGACCACTGCCTTCTTAGTCCCAAACTTGAAAGTTTTCGCCTCAACCCACTTAGTGAAATAATCAATGGCTACCAGAATAAACCTGTGTCCATTTGATGCTGCTGGCTCGATTGGCCCAATGACATCCATTCCCCAAGCAACAAAGGGCCATGGTGCAGACATTATGTGCAATTCAGATGGCGAATAATGAATCAAATCTCCATGCACCTGACATTGATGACACTTGCGCACAAAACTGATACAGTCCCGCTCCATAGTGAGCCAATAATAACCTGCTTGGATAATCTTCTTGGCCAACACGTACCTGCTCATGTGCGGCCCATAGACTCCAGAATGTACTTCGGTCATAATAGCTGTGGCCTGTCTAGTATCTATACATCTCAGCAATCCAAGATCTGGAGTTCTTTTGTACAATACTCCTCCACTAAAGAAAAATCCACTTGCCAACCGATGAATTATCCTTTTCTGATCACTCGTGGCCTGTACCGGATAAACCCCCATCCTGATGTATTCTCCGATATCATTAAACCATGGCTCGCCGTCAAGTTTTTCTTCCACCATATTACAATAAGCATGCTGATCACGGACCTGAATCTGCAAAGGGTCCACATAAGCCTTATCTGGATGATGCAACATCGACGCCAAATTAGCCAAAGCATCAACAACCTCATTATGAATCCTTAGAATGTGCCTGAACTCTATTGATTGAAACTGTTAACAAATATCATGCAAATATTATCGGTACGGTATAAGCTTCAAGTCCCGTATTTCCCATTCTCCTTGAATTTGGTGTACTAGTAGGTCCGAGTCACCCATGATCAAGACTTCCTGGACACCCATATCTACAGCTAACCTCAAACCCAAGATACATGCCTCATACTCGGCCATGTTATTGGTACAATAGAAACAAAGTTGAGCCGTGACGGGGTAGTGTTGCCCTGTCTCAGAAATGAGTACCGCTCCTATCCCGACGCCTTTCATTTTGGCAGCCCCATCAAAGAAAAGCTTCCATCATGGCTTCTCGACTTGTTCCAACTCATCAACATGCATTACCTCTTCATCGGGGGAGTATGTCTTCAAAAGTTCATAGTCTTCATCTACTGGATTCTCGGCCAAATGGTCAGCCAACGCTTGTGTTTTCATTGCAGTCTGGGTCACATAGAAGATGTCGAATTATGTGAGCAAGATCTACCACTTTGTGAGCCTCCCTGTGGGTATGGGCTTCTGAAAGATGTACTTCAACGGATCCAATCGAAAGATGAGGTAAGTGGTATACGATGACAAGTAATGTTTCAATTTCTGCGCTACCCAGGTTAAAGCGCAACACATCCTCTCGAGCTGAGTATAATTAACCTCGTAGGCTGTGAACTTCTTGCTGAGGTAGTATATGGCCTGCTCTTTCCTGCCGGTGATGTCGTGTTGACCTAGCACACATCCAAATGAGTTGTCCAAAACTGTCAAATACAGAATCAAAGGCCTCCCCGGTTCTGGCGGGACCTACACTGGTGGGTTTGACAGATACCCTTTTATCTTATCAAATGCTTCTTGACATTCATCTGTCCATCTGACCGTAACATCCTTCTTTAACAGCTTGAAGATGGGCTCACAAGTTGTCGTGAGATGAGCGATGAACCTGCTGATATAATTCAATCTCTTTAACAAACTCATCACCTCGGTCTTGTTCCTCGGAGGTGGCAATTCCTGGATGGCTTTGATTTTTGATGGGACTAATTCGATACCTCTATGGCTGACTATAAACCCCAACAATTTTCCTGATGGAGCACTGAAAGCACATTTCGTAGGATTGAGCTTGAGATTGTACCTGCAACGCCTTTGGAAGAACTTTCTCAGATCCCGAACGTGGTCAGACTGCTCCCTGCTCTTTATAATTACATCATCCACATACACTTTGATCTCTCTGTGTATCATGTCGGGGAATATAGTTGTCATCACTCTCATGTAGGTTGCCCCAGCATTTTTCATCCCAAATGGCATGACTCTGTAGCAGTATGTTCCCCATGGAGTGATGAATGCTATTTTCTATGCATCTCCCTCATCCATTAAAATTTGGTGATAGCCCGCATAACAGTCCACAAAAGAACCAATCTCATGTTTGGCACAATTATCAATCAAGATATGGATGTTTGGCAGTGGGAAATTGTCCTTTGGAATTGCCTTGTTGAGATCACGATAATCAACACACACCTGGGTCTTTCCATCCTTCTTCAGAACAAACACAACATTGGCTAACCAAGTGGGATACTATATGACTCGAATGACCTTTGCCTCAAACTGCTTGGTGACTTCTTCTTTGATCTTCACACTCATATCAGTCTTAAATTTCCTTAGCTTCTTCTTGACAGGGGGGAATGCTGGGTCGGTGGGCAGTTTGTGAACCACCAAATCAGTGCTTAGACCCGGCATGTCGTCATATGACCATGTAAAAACATCTTTGTACTCAAACAATGCTTTAACTATACCCTCTCTGAGCTGTGGTTCAAGATGGACGCTTATGTTAGTTTCCTGGATATTATCCTGATCCCCTAAGTTGATTGCTTCTGTGTCATTTAGGTTAGGTTTGGGTTTTTCCTCAAAATGGCTTAATTCTTTACCAATCTCCTCAAAAGCCTCATCATCATCATATTCCGCTTCATCGTCACACTCAATTTCTTGTATTATTATTTCAGAATTAGATTGGCATTTAAGACTGGGCCAGAGATTCCTCATGCATGTCATGTCATTGAAACCAGCATAAAAAGAACTGTGCAAGAAAGAAAAGAAAAAGTGAAAAAACAAAATATCAGGAGTGGAAAGAAAGGAGATTGAATTTCATTGAAATTTAAAGATAACAAAGTTTAACTCATCCAAACGGACGGAACATAGCATCTGAATTACAGCCCTGGAAATAATCCAAATTAAACTGAAAGAAAAATCAAAGCCGACTACCAAGACTCCCTCCGAGTAGGAAGAGGAGTAGCTTCCCAATTGTTGATCTTTGCACGGGCCCCCATAAATTGCACATCTGCTTTGCTTGATCCTTCTCCAACTTCCACTGTATTCACCTCGTTGAACAACTTTCCAAACCTTTCAAGCAACTCCTTATCGGGAGAAAACACGGACCCGAGCATTGTTGTTGCTGGGCACTTCTTAGTACCAGGCCTGAAAAAGGATCGGGAAAGGCGGGGGACATGTTTTGGAAGAGACCATGCTTTATTTTTCAACTTTCTAGCTCGCCTTATGTTCGCAGCAATGGGCTCGAACCCCAGACCAAAAGTATCCAAATTTCCGGGAAGGGACACTGGCTGTATGATACCTTGTAGGGAAACACCCAAACCCTTGCCGGGTACAAATCCATTCTTCAACATCTCTGAGGCCACCATAACCGATGCGGTTGCTACCTTAGGGATTGGAACAAGCTCTTCTTCTGGGATCTTTTCAACTGATAATGTGTTAAGGACTTGATAGACCCATGGACCCTTGTCGTCTTCAGCTTCGATGAAGCGCACAATTACGTCACCCAAAGATATAGATTATCCTCACCATGCACTACAACTTCCTGTCTGTCCCATTCAAATTTGACTATCTGGTGCAAGGTGGACGACACTGCCTTGGATGCATGAATCCAGGGTCACCCTAGCAAAAGATTTCCAACACTTGGAATTCCATAGTAAAGTCAACAGGCTCGATTGTCAATTCTAGTACTATATCACCCACTGAATCATTGCCCCCACTGTCGAACCCTCGAACACAAATGCTATTTTTGCGAATTCTATCACCGTCCACTTTCATCTTGTTTAGCGTGGAGAGAGGGAAAATGTTTGCACTAGACCCATTGTCGATCAGAACTTGGGAACCACAGAATCTTCGCATTTCACTATGAGATAAATGGCCCTATTACTCAGTACCCTCCACGGGCAACTCATCATCAGAAAAAGGTAACTCTATTCACCTCGAATATTTTGTTTGCTATTTTCTCCAAGTGGTTTACCGATATCTTGTCGGGAACATGAGCCTCATTCAAAATTTTCATCAGCGCCCGATGATGCTCATCAGAATGGATCAATAATGAGAGCAACGAAATCTGCGCAAGGGTCTTTCTCAATTGTTCTACAATGGAATAATATTGCACCTTCATTTTCTTCAAGAATTCTTCTGCTTCTTCCTTAGTTACAGCTTTCTTCACTGGCACTGAGTTATCTTTTGTGGTTTTGGCTTTTCTCAACTCTTCAGGGGAGAAGAATCTCCCTGAGCGAGTCAGATCGTGAGTTTCACAAACTTTTTCTTTCACTTCTTTCCCTTTGTACATCACTGTCACTCGATCATAATTCTACGGGATGGCCTTGCCACTGATTACTGGTAGCTGATTCACTGGCTTGATGATAACAGGCTCTATGCAAGAACCTTCTACGATTACAACGGACTTAGTAGCTGCCCCTAGCACCACCACTTTGGCTTGTTCTTATTTCACTGCAATAACCCTCGAAGACTCCTTCTGAACCACCAAAACTGGTTTACCACCTGTCTCTTTCACCTTGATCGATGTCTTCCTACTAGTGGACTCCCCAATTAGCCTATCCTCACTAGAGCTGATCATCATTACAGTCTGGGAAGGCTTCTTATGCTCTCCTTCCTTTTGCACCAGCTCAATCATATGGGTCTCGTGATGGGTTGGCAATGGATTCTGATTGATGTTAGGCATCTACAAAGCCTGCACCTCAATTCGGCAGGTATCAATGAGCTCCTGAATAGCCATTTTCAAGTGCCAACATTTCTCTGTGTCGTGCCCCGGAGCACCTGAGCAATACTAGCAACTCAACGAGTGATCAAAATTCCTTGGGGGAGGATTTGGCAGTTTAGGCTCAATCGGATTCAACATGCTGAATTGTCTCAATCTGTGGTATAGACTGGTGTAAGATTCACACAACGGAGTGAAAGTCTTCTTCTTCTGTAGCCTATCATTCTTGGAGGCAGGGTTGGGTCAAAAACCAGTTCCAGTGGGATTTATGTAGGCTCTTGGGGGTGGATAGGTGTTTTGTGGAGCTGGGTATGGATTTTAGGGAGTTGGCGCACGCCATTATGCGTGGGGCGGAGGTTGGGTATAGGTTTGTGCATGATGGACAGAGAAGTGGGGATCAGGAGGTAGGTAATAGTGTTGCGGTGGGCTATATGAAGTGTGGGGGTAAGTTTGGGGGTGGGGTCGAGGTTGGTTGTAATATGGTGACGGGCCCCTGGACCAGGCTCTTGACTCAACTACTGCGACGTCCTCTTTTTTCTTCTTTCCCAATACACCCCCAGTTCCACTTTGAATAGCCTGGGTGGTTGCCTTGATTGCTGAATAGCTCATGATTTTGTTGGACTTAAGTCCCTCATCGACCATGCCTCCCATCGTTACAACCTCATTAAAAGACTTGCCAATCACTGTTACCAAGTGACCAAAATAAGTCGGCTCCAAAGCCTGCAAAAAGTAATCAACCATCTCACTTTCTTTCATTGGAGGGTCTACCCTCGCGGCCTGCTCCCTCCAATGGAACCCGTATTCTCTGAAACTCTCCCCGGGCTTTTTCTCAAGCTTTATCAATGACAGACGATTTGGAATGATTTCAATATTGTACTGGAAGTGGAAAGCGAGCGCTTGTGCCAAGTCATCCCAGGTGAACCACCTGCCATGGTCCTGTCGTGTATACCATTCTATTGCAGACCCACTCAAACTCTGGCTGAAGTACGCCATCAATAACTCATCTTTTCTACCTGCCCCTCTCATCTTGCTGCAAAACCCTCTCAAATGTGATACTGGATCACCATACCTGTCATAAAGATCGAACTTAGGCATCTTGAACCCTGCTGGTAGCTGATTATCTGGGAACAAACACAAATCCTTATAGGCCACACTGACTTGTCCACCCAATCCTTGCATGTTCCTGAAGGATTTCTCCAGGCTTTTTACTTTTCGAAACATCTCTTCCTGCTCCGGGCTCTTAGGTGGCTTTTTAGTTTTCGTTGGGAGCTCAAAGTAAGGGGTGTGGGAATATGGCTCAAGAGCTTTAAAGGTAGTCTTTGGAGGATAATACTGGCTGTCATGAGTCTGAAACAACAGCTCACTAGAGGATCGGTGTAATGTGGCGGGCGGGGGTGCCACAAACATAAGAGTAACTGGTGAAGGAGGGTATGTGATTTGTTTGGGTGGTGGGGGTGGTGGTGTTTGAGATGTGGTTCCATATCATTGTTGGTAGGTAGGAAAGGCTGGAGATGATTTCACAATAGGAGGCTCCTGAGGCTGAGCCAACGGTGGGATGTAAGCAGGGTTAGCAGGTAAGCCGGTGGGGGATGTCCTTTTGACCAGGCCTGGTACATTTCGGCCATTTGTTGCTTTAGCTTGTACATCTCTTCTTTCATTGCCTTAACATCAACTTCTTCCACTTCTTTTGATGGGTCAACAATACTCGCCTCCAATTCTTGATTAGTCATGTTCAATCTGCTTTTTGATCGGGTATTGTAGGAATGTGTTGTTAGAATGCCAGAGCAACTAACCACCTGTCTGGACTCAACATCAACAATAATTTTGTTAGCGATTAGGGTTTCAACAGATTGGTAGCTGCACATTTGGGAAATGGATGCACCCTAACAGTTAGTCACTTCTATTATGTATTTGTTCGGCTGCTTGTGTCATCCTGGCTTTTCGTCTGCAACTCATTCATCTCTTTTACTTGCTTTTGCTTTTCTCTCTCATTCCCTCTCTTATTGTTTCTTTTCTCGACTTTCTTATTTTTTCCTCTTTTCCTCTCATGTTGTTTTTATTTTCTTTTCTCTTTTTTTTTCTCTTTTTATTTGCTTACGGTCGAATCCTATGGAGATTTCCTACGTATCATAACCCCGCATAAATCAGACCAAGTGTAGTTCTTGAAAAATAAATGCGAAAAGTAAAGAAACAATTTTGGGAATTTTCAACTTTTCTTTCATAAAAACTTCTATTACAAGAGATGTTAAACTACTCGTCTTCTTGGAAAGGAAACTACAAACAGACTCAAAATAAAACAAAATACAGACTAGATAACTAAGAATACATTAAAGCTTCAAATCCTGGGGCCCGCGGGGCATCATTTGGCATCGCCGCGGGCCTACGTGCAAGACCCCTTTGTAGTTGCTCCAAATCATTCATAACTCGACGAACAAAAATCATCACCGTAGCGAAGAAGGTAGTACGACCCATTCTCTCGCTTGCTTGTCATTTCATGACGATATAATCCGCTATGGCTCTAATTCTTTCTCTAATCCTGCCCTTTTCCTGAAGTAGTCGACTTATTTGCTGATTGCGGGCTTCTAACACCTGGGAGTCATGGAAGTGGTGGTCTTGCAACTACTGTATTTCTTTATCCATTTTGGCCATTAGCCTATAACAATGCTCCCTTTCAGCCTGGAAGTCTTTGGCCCGCTGGGCTGCCTCGTCCTCAAGGGTATTCACTTTTCTCTTCAGATTGGTAATAGTTCCCTCATATTTTCTTTTCATCTACTGCACAAACTGGGCCCTCTCGTCTATGTTCTTTCCCAGTGCGCCCGGATTTTTGCTATATTCCCCTCGGATTTCTCCAAATCTTCCTGCCACTCTAAGACTTACTTTTTCAGTCCGCTTATCAACCTTTCATCGGCCTGGCTTCTTTCTTGGTTGTTAGCAACTATTTTCATTTGTCGTATCTGGGCCTTAAGAGCCTCATTTTCTTGGGTCAGTTTCTTCTTGTCACCTTCATTGGCTGCGGCTTGCAAGCTATTTTCAAATTGAAGATCTTGAACCTGCTTTTCCAACTCTCCTATTCTGGCCATATATTCCTTTTCCTTGGCTGACCAATCCCATTGCACCTGGGCCCCATCAGTAAATTGTTGGACATGTGGCCTCTTCGCGGGTCTCTCAGTAATTTGGAACCTTTTGCTAAACCAAATCAAATATTTAGGGTCCACTTCGCCTCTAGCACGATCCCGCACTATCGTCTTTGGCTCAAGAAACCTACACTCATTCCATATTTGATGGATTTTTCCTTCTGTAAATGCAGCTTTTAGGCCTAGTTTGATGACTTGTTTACTTAGATCTTCATTATCATGGACGATTTGAAATCTTCCCAACTAGCGCAAGACCTTGTAGGGAACATAGGGTTGGATGCTCCAGATGCCCATTAAGAGAATATAAGGTACGTCAGCTGATGTGTATACTACCTCAGTGATGGGAAGCCATCCGAAAGCCCACACAATTTTGTCAGCGGTCAAAGATCTCAAACATGATAACCAAGCCTTAGTACCCTCAGGGAATTCAATACCTGTTACCCGAGTTTTAAATTCTTCAATACAGCTCAACCCGGTCAAATCATAGTTCATATACCCAGTCCGCTGACAGAGATGCTCTTGTATCCATAGCTGTAGCAACAAATTACAACCTTGAAAGAATTTTCCCCCTTCTCAGCACTTGGTCAAAGCTCGATACATTTCAGCCACAATCAAAGGAACCACCGTGCTATTGGTTTTCTTTATAGCCATATCTAGCATTCCTACGAGGCCAATATCTATGTGACCATCTTTTCGGGGGCATACCACGACTCCCAAAAAAGCTACCATGAAAGCTAATCCCCGCCGTGCCTCCCACTTATCTTTGTTTCCAGCGTGTGTTAAACCAGTGTTGGGCTCCTCAAAGCCTCGCGAGTTACTGTTAATAGGCTATATAGTTGATAATAGGCTATATAGTTGTCATTTATGTTGTAGATCCCCATGCTTTGTTGTTGTTTTTGTTATGGAAATTGCTGATTAAATGCTTGAATTGATGCTATTTGGTTTTGCAGGGAATGCAAGATAGACAAAGAATAAAATGAAGCGTTTGGAGGCAAGAACGTGCATAAATCACACACTTGAGAAGTACTCGAGTGCAAATGAGAAGTTAAAGGCGTTAAAAGCTGGAAACAACTCTACAGGGATTTTCGCGGTTCACTGCGGTGGGCCGCGGTCTGCGCCGCGGTCCTTTACAGAGTAAGCCGCGGTCGACGCCGTGGCCGCGGGAAATATCGGGCACTTCAAGATCTTCATGGGCCAAAGTGTAAATCGGGAAAACTTTTGTAAACCCTTTATATAATGTAGAAAACTCGCCCACAAGCTAGTTAAGGCTTAATTTT
>MU745425.1:0-55812 GCA_026770625.1 Nicotiana glauca
TTAATGATAACATTTGAGCCTGTTTTGGATTTGTTAATAACCTGGGCCTGATCAGGCAAAAAGGCCCAGGTCCGACCGCGAATGGCTTCAGTGCTCATGAGAGGTGAGCCTCGTGCACAGTTGTGCATTACCCTTCACTGGCCTAATTTCAAGGCTCATCACATGATGGTTTGGACCTAAATGGAATATTAATACCAACCATAACTAGACAACATCATTCGTTATTTTGATAAGGCAAAAACAATAGTAGAAAATATAGTACACTATAGGATTGACCTTTAAAATAAATGAGATGAGCCTCGCTAGAGAACAAAATGCACGGGGCCCTCAATTAATTGTTGTAAAACACAAAGATTTGGAAGGACCGTTTAGCGAATTTCACTGTCTTTCCGAAAGTTAATAAGATATAGATATTTTAGGCGCGATTTTAATATACATTCTCAAGTATGGGTGCATATTTATGTGACCCAAATCTTACTCTCAACGAAGTCAAAATGTATTTAAATCCACAGGCGTACTGGTACGGTGTGGTTAAAAATGCATTTTCACAACGTTGCAATTCTTTAAAATTGATAAAGCGAAATAATAATAATGCACATAAATTAGAATATATAAAGAAATCAGATAGAAGTAAATACAATAGTTGAGCGACCGTGCTAGAACCACGGAATTCGGGAGTGCCTAACACCTTCTCCCGGATTAACGGAATTCCTTGTTCGAATTTCTAGTTCGCAGACTGTAACAGAGTCAAACTTTCCTCGGTTCGGGAATTAAAACCAGTGACTTGGGATACCATTATATTCTCAAGTGGAAACTCTGAAAATTAAAATAAATTAATCCCGTTCCGACTGTCCTTAAACTGGAAAAACTCCTTCCCTTTTATTTATATCCTTTTCCAGGGTGTAAGTAAATAAGCGGGCTCGAATAAAGAGCATATAGAAAGAAAAAAGGAGGTGTGACAGACATGGCATGTAATGGAAGGCAATGCTTAGCCTCACGCAGGAAAAGGAGACAAGGCTTAGTCTCAGGTAATGGAAGACAATTCTTAGCCTTATGAAATTAGGGAATCAATGCTTAGACTCATATGAGGAAAGGCAATGCTTAGCCTTATGCAGTTAGGGAGGCAATGCTTTGCCTCATGCAGGAAAAGGAGAGAAGGCTTAGTCTCATGCAACAGAAGGCAATGCTTAGCCTTATGCAATTGGTGAGGCAGGGCTTAGCCTTATGCAAAATAGGAGACAATTCTTAGTCTCATGCAATGAGGAGACAATGCTTAGTCTCATGAAAGGCAATGCTTAGACTTACTTATGCAGTTGCAGAGGCAGGGCTTAGACTCATACAAAAAAAGGGAGACATTTCTTAGTCTCATGCAATTCGGAGACAGTGCTTAGTCTCATGCAAAGAAAGGAAATTCTTAGATTTATGCAATTGGGGAGGCAATGCTTAGCGTTATGTGGTTAGGGAGGCAATGCTTAGCCTCATGCAAGAAATAGATACATGGCTTAGTCTTATGTAATGGGATGGAAGAGCTTAACCTTATGCAATTAGGGAGGTGATGCTTAGCCTCATGCAAAGAAAAGATAATGAGTGATAACTGAGTATTTCTTAGCTGGAGACGTGTTTGCGTTTGGCGACTCGCCGTTATGATTTTTGATGTGTGTGTATTTGCAGGTATTCCTTGTTCCTACATCCAAAGAAAAATCATGAGTTTTGCGGGGAAAGTTGGTTCGTGCCTTCGCTTTCTTGCTTTGCTTTGATTTTGACCTGTATCGAGGTCCTGCTCAAGTTACCTTGGGTAGCATCCGACTCTTTAGAAAAAGCAAAGTTTTCAAAAAAATATGCGTGCATTTGATGACTGTAGTTATTTAAAAACATAGTAGTATGCAATATTAAGTGAATTAGATGAACCAATGACTGTGACACTTTAGAGACATTGTGACTTCTTTGCATTAGTTTAATAAGTGATTCTTTGACCGTTCTGCATATGACGAAGTTGGCTAGACTTGCTCCGGAATTTTGACGGTCCTCATCAAAATTCTGTCCCAGTTTCTGACCATGGTGAAAATGAAGATTTTATTGAGTTTTGACCGAACCCACAGGGTTGCCTACGTATCCCCTCTTAAATGGGAATCAGGTCAAGCATAGTTCAGTTACATCATATGTAGAAATGCAAACAATCTAAATATAATATCTCTTGATGCGTCTGAATTGATAGGCTTTGGAGAAATTTCTCCATCCAATTCTAAAAGTATGAGTTCTCCTCCTATTAGTACTCTGTGAACCATGTAGGGCCCTTGCATTGGGTGAAAATTTCCCTTTGTCTTCATCTTGATGTGGGAAGATCTGCTTCAGCACCAACTGCCCCAGTGTGAACCGTCTAGGTTTGACCCTTTTGTTGAAAGCTCCAGATATTCTGTTCTGATAAAGTTGACCATGGCATACTTTATTCATTCTTTTCCCATCAATAAGATCTAATTATTCATAGTGACTTCGTATCCATTCTGCATCACTAAGTTCAACCTCTTGTATAATTATTAAAGAAAGAATTTCAACCTCGGCAGGAATGACGTCTCAGTACCATAGACCAGCAATTAGGGGGTTGCTCCGATTGATATGCGGACTGTGGTACGATACCCTAACAAGGAAAATGGTAATTTCTTGTGCCATTTCTTGTTGTTGTCTATCATCTTTCTCAGTATTTTCTTGATATTCTTATTTGCGACCTCTATGGCTCCATTCATTTGAGGCCTATATCCTGTGGAATTCTTATGCTTGATCTTGAAGGTGTCACACATATACTTCATTAAGTCACTGTTGAGATTGGAGGCATTGTCGGTGATGCTGGATTCTGGCACCCCAAATCGGCAAACAATACGATCCCTGACAAAAATCTACGACAACTTTCTTAGTTACAACCTTGTAAGATGCAGCCTCAACCCATTTTGTGAAGTAGTCTATGGCCACTAGAATGAACCTGTGCCCGTTTGAAGCGGTGAATTCTATCTGAAGGATGACATCCATTCCCCAAGAGGCAAAAGGCTAAGGTGCACTTGTTGCATTGACTTTATTTGGTAGCACCCGTATCATATCTACATATATTTGGCACTGATGACACTTTTGTACATACCTGATACAGTCCGTTTCCATAGTCATCCAAAAGTATCCCGCTCTTAATATCTTTTTGGCTAGAATAAAACCATCATATGTGGTCCGCAAGTTCTGATATGTATTTATTCGAGCAGTTTGGAAGCCTCCTTGGCATCAACACACCGTAAAAATCCTAGTTTTGGAGTCCTTCTGTATAGAATCCCTCAACTTTGGAAGAAATGGTTGGATAATCTTTGGAGTGTGCGTTTCTGAGTATGATTGTCATGCTCCGGGTACTCTTCTTTTGATAGGTATTCTTTGATATCATGGAACCACGGATTCCCATCCGTTTCTTCTTCAACATGGGTGTAATAAGCTGGCCAATTATGGATGCTTATTGGAATAGGGTCGATGAAAGTCTTATCTGGGTGTTGTATCATGGAAGACAGAGTGGCCAATGCGTCTGCGAACTCATTCTAGATTCTTGGAACATGCTTTAACTCTATCTTTGTGTATCTTTTTGTCAATTCTTGCACATGATATATATATGGTAATATTTTGATATTCTTTGTAGCCCACTCTCCTAGAACCTGATGTACCAAAAGGTCTGAATCACCAATTACCAACAATTCTTGGATATTCATGTCAATGGGAAAACTAAGCCCCAGAATGCAAGCCTCATATTCTTCCATATTGTTGGTGCATAAAATTTGAGTTTCACGGATACCGGATAATGTTGACCTATTTCTAACACCAAAACAGCTCCGATACCCACTCCTTTTAAATTTAGCTCTATTGAAGAACATTCTCCAACCGTCGTAGGTTTCAGTGATCTCTTCTCATACAAATGATATCTCTTCGTCAGGAAAATAAATTTTAAATGGTTCTTATTCTCCTCCTGCAGGATTTTCCGTCAGATGATCTGCCAATGCATGTCCCTTGTTCGCCTTCTGAGTTACATAGACGATGTCAAATTCACTCCACAGTATCTGCCATTTTTCTAGCTTCCCTGTAGGCATGGGTTTCTTGAAAATGTATTTAAGAGGATCCATCCTTGATATGCAATATGTCATGTAGGCACAAATGTAGTGCCTCAATTTCTGAGCTATCCACGTCAGGGCACAACCGGTACATCCAATAAAGAATACCGTTCTTCATAGTGTGTGAACTTCTTAATCAGATAGTATATGGCCTGCTATTTTCTTCTTGTCTCCTTGTGTTGTCCCAAGACACAATCGAAAGCCCCATCTAGTAAGGACAAATAGAGTAGCAGAGGTCTCCTAGGTTCTGGTGGGACCGGGACTTGTGATGTGGACAAATATTCCTTGATTTTGTCAAAAGCTTTTTGGCATTCTTTAGTTTAACTTGTTGATGCATCCTTCTTTAACATTTTGAAAATTGGCTCACAGATCACAACCGATTGTGCTATGAAGCGGCTGATGTAATTAAGATGCCCTAAGAAGCTCATCACGTCTTTCTTATTCTTTGGAGGTGGAAAATCTTGGATTGCCTTGACTTTGACGGGTCTAACACAATTCCACGGTGACTGATGATGAAACCTAGCAATTTTCCAGTAGGGATTCCAAAGGCACATTTTGCGGGATTCAGTTTCAAATTATACCTTTGAAGCCGATCAAAGAACTTTCTCTAGTTTTCTATGTGATATGTACCCTTCTTGGATTTGACGATGACGTCGTCCACATATACTTCTATCTCATTGTGTATCATGTCGTGAAAAATGGTTGTTATGGCTCTCATATAAGTGGACCAAGCATTCTTCAGGCCAAATGGAATCATTTTATAGCAATACACTCCCCATGGTGTAATAAAGGCTATCTTCTCGACATCTTCTTCATCTATTCAGATCTGATGATATCCTGCGAATCAATCCACAAAGGATTTGAGTTCATGCTTGGCACAATTGTCGATTAGTATGTGTATATTGGGAAGCGGGAAATCATCTTTGGTACTTGCTCTGTTTGAATCCCCATAGTCGACACATGCTCTGACCTTCCCATCATTCTTTGGAACAGGCACGATGTTGGCTAACCAGTTTGGGTATTCAACCACTCTAAGAACCTTGGCTTTGATTTGCTTGGTGACTTCCTCTTTTATCTTCAAACACATATCTGGCTTGAATTTTCTAAGCTTCTATTTCACTGGCGAACACATGGGATCAGTAGGTAACTTATGAGCCACTATAGACGTTCTCAAATCAATCATATCATCATAAGACCATGCAGAAATATCTTCATACTCTTTCAGGAAACAGGTGTACTCTTCTTTCTCTAATGGCGACAGGTGAATGCTTATGCGAGTTTCTTTGACTGTTTCAAAATCTCCTAAATTGAATATCTCAGTTTCGTCCAAATTGGACTTAGGCTTGTTCTCAAAAGTTTCCACTTCCTGATAATTTCTTCAGGTATTATATCGTCTTCCAAACCCTATAGATCACTATCCTTATGTTGCGTTGTCTCATTACATGTCACAGTCGTAGGTTCATCATGATAAGTAATAGTAACACTGTAGAGAAATGTAAAGGATAATAATGAATACTAAAAATAACAACGCATTAAATAAATCTTGAAAATATCAGAACAAGTACGGCTCGATGACTCGAGCAATTATTTCAAAACAAAATACGTTCAAAACAAAATACTGAAAATGTCTTAAATGCCTAAAATTGTTTTGAAAATAGATTGTGCTAATTACCAGGCTACCCAGGAACTCGACAGCCCCGAGACGGTGCGACAGTCCTGTTCTTGAGAACAACTCCTTTTCCCATGGTCTGAATAGTATGGTCTTCTGATAATACATTTGTGTTAAGGGTAAATGTTAGTCCCAATTGATGCTTGCTGCAGTCACCTTAGAACATCTGAAATTCTTCTTTGTTTTACTTTGCGGAGGTGGGAATTACTTTGTTTGTTTGAGGAAAATAAAAAGCTTAAGTTTGGGGGAGTTGATAACTACAGATTCTAGCCTATCTTATGCTCTTTTTTGTTAGGTTTTGGATAAAAAATGTGTAAGCGTATTCCCGAAAACTAACTTACTGTGCTTGTTTGCAGGGTTTGGTTAAAATGAGGCAAGAAAGTCATAACCAACTCATAAAGGAGTTAAATCTTCACAAGTTCAAAGGTGAGAGAAAAGCGCTGACAACGAAGGAAAAGGGCGGCCGCGGAAGGTCCATCGCTGAGGCGGCCATAATTATGCTGACAACGGAATTGAGTTTCAGAGAATGTGTTTTGGATGCAAATAGATACTGCTAACTGCGGTGAAATAGAACGGCAGTAGAATACTTGATGCGGTCGTGGTGCGAATTCCGCTGAGGGAGAAATAGAGATTCAGAGGCCTGGAAATTTGAGCTCAAATAAAGAGCGTGGTCCGTGAACATTTTACACGGCCGTAGTTGAAGACAATGCTGAGGTGGTTTCTTTTACGCTCCTAGTAAAATCAAGCCCAATCCTAGTCCAAAATGGAAGAAACACGGTCCGTGCTTGCTTTTGGTGGTTCAAGCACTGATGCACTCAGTATTGCGATGACAGCGGAACCTCCGTAGGGGTATTTTTATCCAGTAATTTCAGCTGTGTATAAATACATCTTTTTCATATTTTTAGGTTATCTTTTGTATTAAGGATCTCATGAACATCCGTATTTCACCACTTTGAGTAATTTTAAAGTAGCTTTAGCTTAATTTCTTAGATTTTATTCTTGTAATCAACTTTTATGGCTCATATTTCATCTTTATCTTTTATTTCTACCTTGATTATGAGTAGCTAAACCCATTATCTAGGGTTGTGACACAACCCTAGTGGGGGTATTTAATGGGTCTTCTATTTTAGGGCTTAATTGTTTATGGGTTAGTGATATTTAGCTTGATTCATGCTTTAATTGTAAAATTGGTGGTTGCAAACACTAATTCATGCCTTTATGACTTAGGCTCTTGTTGAGAAAGAGGGACTAAGTCTAGGAAAATTAGGCTAACAAGGAATTGGAGTTCACTCAAGAGATTGATAGCCCCAATTAAAGGGTTAAATCTAGAGATAGTAATTCCCAACTTGCGCCAATATTACTTGCATTGTTTGAACACCCAATTGGGCTTGAGAAAGCTAATTAGGGTAAAGTAACTCAAACTACCGAGAGGTATAGAGTGAGTAATTTTGTGTAAAGGTTATATCGCAACCCCAAATATAACAATCTTGTCCTAAATTTGAGATCCCAGTAGATACTCGCCTAGGTGTAAGTCACTTCCCTAGTGCTTTCTATCACTTGAGAAAAATTTACAAAAGCATTGTACTTAGTTTATTTTCAGCAATCAATAGCATTAAAAGTAGAATAGTAACAAATCCAAACATGGTTATAAGTGCATATAAAAGCAACATGCATAGCTAGATTAGATAGAAACCCAATTCCCAACCAATATTAACTCCCTGTGGAAAGCAATCTCGACCCTTCAGGTAAAAGCTGCATCGACCACTCCTTGCCATTATATAGTGGTGTAGGGTTGGAGCCGATCACTTTTTGGCGCCGTTGCTGGGGACTTAAATGATTTTGGCTATCTATCTGACTAGTTGTGTGTTTTGGTTTTCTTTCCTTCTGTTTCACTAACTTGCGTGAGTTAATCGATTCAGGTACAAAATGGCAAATAATGATCCTATCAGAAATGTTCTACCGGGGGAGGAGGTAGATGATAATGGTGAAGATGAGGTGCCTCACGTACTCAAGCTCAAAGAATAGGCCGCCAGGCCAATGAAAATATTCCATCCCCTTCCTCGGCTCCTCCACGAGTAGCTCCTCGGGTGCTTCCAAATGAAGGGTACGCAAGTGAAATTATTCCACCTCGGATCTGGGCGGGCAATTTCAATATTAAAACTGTCATGCTGACTTTATTGGAACACAGAGGACATGCGCTCCCCATCATAATGCCTATGAACATCTAAAGGGATTTGTGGATACCTACTGGGGAAGCAAACAAACAAATGTGTCAGAGGATGCATGCATTGAGATTGAGATTGTTCCCTTTTTTATTTAAAGGGAAATCTTTGGACTGGCTCGTAAAACTTTCCATCACCACGTGGGATGAGTTGGCCGACAAGTTTATAGCCAAGGTTTTCTCACCGGGACATATGGCTACATTAAGGAATTTATATCTTAGCATTTAAATAGGAACCAAATGAACCCCTTCATGAAATTTGGGATGGATATATAACTCTGGTCAAGGAATGCCCCAACAATGATATGACTTAAGCAATGAACCAACAAATATTTTATCAGGGTATAAACACGACCAATCAATGTGTGGTAAACCAACTAGCAAGGGGTAATTTTATGTAGCTGCCTGATGCTAAAACCTGCGAGATTCTTGATGAGATGGTTGACACTTCCTTAGCCTGGAAGAGTCGGGAAAATGTTCCTCAGGAGGACCCTCATGTCATAAATCTTCAGAAGGAACTTCAAGATCACAGACAAGCCATAGCTGAGTTAACAACAACCATGAACTAGTTATCCAAAGCACAACTTCATCAGATTCAGGGACCAAAGCAAGTGAAGACAATGGAAGGCATTAATCTATTGGTAAACAAGAGGAGACAACATGGACAACAAATGCAAGGCAATCAATATCAATATGAGCAAGGTAGCAATGGTTACAATCAAGATGATGGGTATTGTGAGCAAAGTGAAGAGGGTTTGTATGCCAATAACTATCAAGGATAATGAAGTAATGCTCCAAATCAACAATAGAGATCACAAGGGAATAATCAGAATTGGGGAAACCAAGGCCAAGGAAATTGGAACAATAACAACAACATCTCCAACAATTAGGGGAACAACAATAAGAAATGGGGTAATAATAGCAAAAAGGGTGGCAACAACAACCAATGGTGTTGGAATAACAGTAATTAAGGTAATCGGGGGCTGGGTTTTCAAAGGCCTCCAATGCTTCAACAATCAAAAAATCTGCCTCCATTTCCATCCCAAGGCCCTAGCTCACTCAACAATGAGATAGGACGGATTGAGTCAATGTTTGAGCAAATGATGAAAAAGAACACCGACTCCGATGCCCAATTGGCATCCCATAGTACTTATATCCACAATCTAGAGGTCTAACTTGGTCAGATTTTGCAAGCTTTAAAAACTCGCCCTAAGGGGGCATTACCTAGTGACACGGTAATAAACTCGAAGGGTGGGAATAGTACCAGCCATGCAATGGCAGTGACTACAAGGAGCGGTAGACATGGTGACAAGTACCTCCAAGCAAAAGGAAGTTGTGAGTGATGATATTGAAGTTCAAAATAAAGATGATTCTATAGTTGTTGAGCAAGTGAGTGAAGAGAAGTTGGATGGTGAGGTGAGAATTGATATTCATGATAATGAGTAAGAGACTCAAAATGACGTGAACCCGTCTAGGGAACACGTGATAGACATACCGGAAATGGTAATGCCTAAGGCTAATGCTCTCTTGCCAAGGCCTCCTCTAACATACCCTCAAAGACTTGCAAAGCAGAAGAATAAAAACTAGTTCAAGAAGTTTATTGAGATGATGAAAAGTTTGTCGATCAATATGCCCTTGGTGGAAGCTCTTGATCAAATGCAAGGATATGCCAAGTTTTTGAAAAGACTTGGTAACTAAAAAGGGGTCTATGGATTGTGAGACCATCAAAATGACTCATTGAGGGAGTGCCATTGTGAACTCGATGGCTCCAAAGCTTGAAGATCCCGACGCATGTACCATTCCATGAACCATTGGGAGTGCGGATTTTGCAAAGACCTTGTGTGATTTGGGAGAAAGTATAAATTTGATGCCTTACTCCGTATTCAAAACTTTGGGTATTGGTCAACAGAGAGCTACTTCAATGAGATTGCAAATGGCCGATAGAACAATGAAGAGGTTGCTTGGTATTATTGGTGATGTTGTTGTCCGAGTTGACAAGTTTATTTTACCTCTTGATTTTGTGATTCTCGACTGCGAAGTCGACTATGAGGTGCCGATAATATTGGGAAGGCCTTTCCTCACAATAGGGAAGGCATTGGTAAATGTGGAAGCAGGGGAGCTCACCTTCCGGATGGGTGACAAAAAAGTTGTCTTCAATGTGTGCAAATCAATGAGGAAACCAAATAGTACTGAAGTTTGTTCTTTTGTGGATTTGGCGACGGTGGTGATAGTTGATGAGATGAGTGCCATGATCAATGTGGAGGACATTTGGTAGCTGTATTGTTGAACCATGATGTGACCGATGATGAAGGCTTGGTAGAGTATGTCAATGACTTGCAAGGAATGGGTTCTTACTCATATGAGCCCCGTAAAATTTCCTTAGATCTTGAGAACAGAAAGACTCCACCAACAAAGCCCTCAATCGAGGAACCTCCCATGTTGGAGTTGAAGCCTTTGCCTCCTCACCTCAGGTATGAATTATTGGGACCTTGTTCAGCTTTACCTGTTATTCTTTCTTCTTGACTTACTAACATGCAGGTAGATGCCACCCTTGAGGTGCTTCAAAGAAGGAAGAGGGCAATTGGATGGACTCTAGATGATATTTGGGGGATAAGCCCCGCCTTTTTGCATGCACAAGATTATAATAGAGGATGATTCCAAACCCTTTGTGGAACATCAAAGGAGGTTGAACGAGGCTATGCAAGAGGTCGTTAAGAAGGAAGTTATCAAGTGGCTAGATGCAGGGGTTGTGTATCCCATCTCGTACAGTTCATGGACTTCACCGGTATAATGTGCGCCAAAAACGAGGGTATTTAATATGGTCACAAATGAGAAAAATGAGGTAATCCCCACTAGGACTGACACCGGATGAAGGGTATTCATGGACTACCAGAAGCTAAACAAAGTGACCCGCAAAGATCATTTTCAATTGCCCTTTCTTGACCAAATGCTGGATAGACTTGCTTGGCATTCCTACTATTGCTTTTTGGATGGGTACTCAGGCAATAACCAGATTATGATTGCACCAGGGGACTAGGAGAAAAACACCTTCACATGTCCATATGGCACCTTTGACTTTTCCCGGATGCCATTTGGTTTGTGCAATGCACTGGCTACCTTTCAACGGTGTATAATGGCTATATTTACTAACATGGTGGATGACTTCTTGGAAGTGTTCATGGATGATTTCAGTGTTGTGGGTGACTCTTTTGAAGAATGTTTAGGTAATCTCGACAAAGTGTTGGCCCGATGTTAGGAGACAAATCTAGTACTTAATTGGAAAAAGTTCCACTTTATGGTCGAGGAGGGCATTTGTAAGGCCCCGTGAAAATTTCTACTCAAAACCCGAAAGCTCGTAGTGCCAAGTTAGGTATATGTGTAAGAGATTTGTGAAATTTTTTGCGGCAAGCTTGCTCGCAGCGATTCAGACCCTTTGGATTGATGTTGCATTAAAAGGTTAAGGAATAATGTTTTCCAGAAAAATGCATTTCTGCGGTCCATTATGCGATCGCAGAATAGTTCGATGGTTAATTTGAGGTCAACTATGCGGCCAATTATGCGATTTCATAATCAATATGTGGACCACATAGTCATCGCATAATTGTCACACCTTCTTTTTCTACACCCGCGCAAGGGTATAAGGGAGTTTGTCCAATTAAAGTGATAATCGAAACGGGATTATTTATTTATTAAATTCAGAGTCGCTACTTGGGATAATTTTATGGTGTCCCAAGTCACTGGTACAAATCTCGAATCGAGGAAAATATTGACTTTGTATTACAGTCGTGAACACAGAAATCCGGGTAAGGAATTTTGTTAACCCGGGAGAAGGTGTTAGGCATTCCCGAGTTTCGTGGTTCTAGCACGGCCGCTCAACTATTATTATTGGCATATTATCTGATTTTAATACATGTTTTAACCTATGGTTCAATTTTAACTTATTAGCCACTTTTAATTATTTTTAAGGAAAATTGTAACGTCATTTAAAATATGTCTTGAATCACGTCACATAAATGCACCCACGATCCCCGACATATTTTATCTAACATTGTTGAGATTTGAGTTTGGGTCACATAAATGCACACCCGAGTTTAAGAAGGTAAATTATTAAAATAACGTGCCTAAAGCAACTCCGCACTTTCAACTTTGCGAGGGCTATGGAAAATCCAAATAAATGGTACGCCTCGATTCCTAAGGATAGAAATTAATTAAATGAGGGCCATGCGTTTGGAGATTTTATTCGGCATAGTGCACCTCGAATTATTCTAATAAAAGAGTTTCTACATTAACTCTGGAGGGTCATAAATTGTACTCTTGGTTAATGTGACACATCTCAAACAAATTAAAGTCCTAACTAAGGGACTAAGGGAAGCTTAAGGGAATTCCAATTACTTTTAACTAGAGGCGACCTTACCAAATGATTAAAACGTGGTGTGAAGAAAGCTCACATATCCAAAGGAAACTAACTTAACAAAAACCACTGGGCAGGAACGTGGGAGAATGCCTTTGGACTTGGACTCAAGATGAGCCCACTTCCTGATGAGGAAGGGTGTCCAGAAATGCGAATTTGAGGCTGAACATTATTAATTGGGCCAATATTAGGCTCATATTTCAGAATCAAACAATTATAGAGTCAAATAAATGCATATTAACCAAAACTAGAGGAAACGTGACATTGAACAAATGCTTTATTTCTGAATACTCACCATAACACAAACTGACATTTAACAACTAATGGAACCAGAACTCAAACTCTTGTAAGATCTAAAACTTTATTTCAAAAGATATCACACGATGAATTAAATATACAGAAGTCATGAGCAAACTGATAAGTAAATTAAACCACTCCTAGACTATGTTCATGACACATACATTACCAAGACAATCTTATTGCCAATAACAAACACCACCATCATGTTCAAACACCTCACAGAAACATTCTAACAGCACACCACACATCATCATTTTGCCCTTATCCTCTTTACCACCAATTCAAACATGAGATTATTACCAAGCATGACTACTTTTTTCATCTAAGGCTAAAGCAAATTTAAGACATATTTAACTTGGCTGAATCCTTTAACACAGTATTCCAACAGTCCCAAATCAAATACAACTATAAGAATTCAACTATTCAAAAACAGAAACTAGCTAGAATACATGATGAATCAGGTGATTAAAGTTACAAACATCATGAAGAAGTACAACTCAAGTACAAATATAGCTACTGCCATGCTTTCAACTTTCTTTTCTCATTTACATCTTCATATCGAAACTCACATTAGGTAGTATTCAAAAATGTACCTGGAAATAAAAAAGGAAGTAAAGAAGTGAGGATTCAACACAACTTAGCAGCAAAAAGCTCAACCAAAAGGAAGCAACAACAGAGTTAGATAAAAAACCACCAATGGAACGGTCTCAACCAAAAGGAAGCAACAACAGAGTTAGATAAAAAACCACCAATGGAACGGCGTTCCCCCCAGCAAAATCCAGAGCCAGACTTTTAAATATTCATCATTCAATCCATTTTCAAACCAAAATATAAAACTATGAAATTTCAGTGATTTTTAACTAGAATATAAGGATCAGAGGAACAAAACCAAGCAGAGTTTTCAATTGTTATCCCAAAGAACCGAAGGGAATTTCAGATTATTTCAAAGCGAGCCAGCCGTTTTAGTTTTCTAGGATCCTTTTCTTCTCTAATTTTTTTCCACTTGAATATCAAGTAATGGTGCCTTTATAGGTAAGCTATTAGGGCACCCTAAAAGAAATCAGATTTGCACTTCTACCCTTTTGACATTTTGGTTTTTGCTTAAGAGTCCGTAGTTTAGAAATTAAGTTTCCTAGAAGCTTCCCTAGTCTGTTATTCAAAGATTCCTTTACCTAGATTTCCTAAATTACCCTCTTAAGCCCATGTTATTACCCTGAGGCCAGGCAGAACCCGTGTCAAATTGACCCAATTTAATAAGTCTGAAAAGACCCAATTCAACTCCCTTTTGGGCTCTCTGATTTCACAATTCAAATCAAACCTTGGTCAAATGATCAAATTCTAATAAGCTAACCAACATTTCCCAAAAGACCAAAAGACTGTTAAAATGAAACTCAAACAAAGAAAAAGAGTAAATGGACTAACTAACTAAACCCATAAACTAAATTGTCACTAAGCTAATCAAGCTAACAGAAAAAATGAAAAAAGTGAACATATAATGAAGAAATGACGAGAGGAGACAGAACATGATATGCAAGTGAGTTGAGTCAATGAAGAAGAAGAAAAATGCAATAAAAGAAAGAGATAAAGGCTGAAAGTACCTAACTGGATGAATGAACTTGAAAACTTCAACGGAATATTTGATTTCATGACCAGAATAGACCTTAATCATGTGTTCTCAGGTGAAAACACACGAATAAAGTTTGTTTTAATCTCAATCTTCAAACAGACCGGCCGATTTGGGGTTTTGGAATTCTAGGTTTTGAGCTTTGATCTAAGATACGAGAGATTCTGGTAGGTTTCGAAGGAAAAGAGTTGAAGATCAGGGTAAAGTAGGGTGTGATGGTTCCATGGTGTGGTTTCAGGATGGTTTGGAACCGCCGCCGCCTTACCAAATGATTAAAACTTGGCGTAAAGAAAGCCCAGCTATCCAAAGGAAACTAACTTAACAAAAACCACTGGGCAGGAACATGGGAGAATGCCTTTGGACTTGGGATCAAGATGAGCCCACTTCCTGATGAGGAAGAGTGTCCAGAAATAAGAACTTGAGGATGAACATTATTAATTGGGCCAATATTAGGCTCAGATTTCAGACTCAAACATTTATAGAATCAAATAAATGCATATTAACCAAAACCAGAGGAAACGTGATATTGAACAAATGCTTTATTTCTGAATACTTAACATAACATAAGCTGGCATTTAACAACTAATGGAACCAGAACTCAAACTCTTGTAAGATCTAAAACTTCATTTCAAAAGATATCACATGATGAATTAAATATACAGAAGTCATGAGCAAACTGATAAGAAAATTAAACCTCTCCTAGCCTATGTTCATGACGGATACATCACCAAGACAATCTCATTGCCAATAACAATCACCACCATCATGTTAAAACACCTCACAGAAACCTTCTAACAGCACACCACGTATTATCATTTTTCCCTTATCCTCTTTACCACCAATTCAAACATGAGATTATTACCAAGCATGACTACTTATTTTATGTAAGGCTAAAGCAAATTTAAGACATATTTAACTTGACTGAATCCTTTAACACAACATTCCAACAGTCCCAAATCAAATACAACTATAAGAATTTGACTATTCAAAATAAAAACTAGCTAGAATACATGATAAATCAGGTGATTAAAGGCACAAACATCACGAAGAAATACAACTGAAATGCAAATACAGCAACTGCCATGCTTTCAACTTTGTTTTCTCATTTCCATCTTCAAATCGAGACTCACATTAGGTAGAGTTCAAAAATGTACCTGGAAATGAAAAAAAAGTAAACAAGTGAGGATTCAACACAGCTTAGTAGCAGAAAGCTCAACCAAAAGGAAGCAACAACAGAGTCAGATGAAAAACTCCCAATGGAATAGTGTTCCCCCAGCAAAATCCAGACCTTTACTTTTAAATATTCACCATTCAATCCATTTTCAAACTAGAATATAAAACTGTGAAATTTCAGTGATTTTGAACTAGATATAAGGATCAGAGGAACAAAACCAAGCAGAGTTTTCAATTGTTTTCCCAAAGAACCGAAGGGAATTTCAGATTATTTCAAAGCGAGCCAGCCGTTTTAGTTTTCTAGGATCCTTTTCTTCTCTAATTTTTTTCCACTTGAATGTCAAGTAATGGTGCCTTTATAGGCAGGCTATTGGGGCACCTTAAAAGAAATTAGATTTGCACTTCTACCCTTTTGACATTTTATTTTTTGCTTAAGAGTCCGTAGTTTAGAAATTAAGTTTCCTAGAAGCTTCCCTAGTCTGTTATTCAAAGATTCCTTTACCTAGATTTCCTAAATTACCCCATTAAGAGCCTGCTATTACCCATGAGGCCAGGCAGAACCCGGGTCAAATTGACCCAATTTAATGGGCCTGAAAAGACCCAATTCAACTCCCTTTTGGGCTCTCTGGTTTCACAATTCAAATCAAACCTTGGTCAAATGATAAAATTCTAATAAGCTAACCAACATTTCCCAAAAGACCAAAGGACTATTAAAATGAAACTCAAACAAAGAAAAGAGTAAATAGACTAACTAACTAAACCCATAAACTAAAATGTCACTAAGCTAATCAAGCAAACAAAAAAATGAAATAAAAGTGAACATATAATGAAGAAATGACGAGAGGAGACAGAACAGGACATGCAAGTGAGCTGAGTCAAGGAAGAAGAAGAAAAATGCAATAAAAGAAAGAGAAAAAGGCTGAAAGTACCTAACTAGATGAATGAAAGACTTGAAAACTTCAACGGAATCTTCAATTTCATGACCGTAATAGACCTTAATCATGTGTTCTCAGATGAAAACACATGAATAAAGTCTATTTCAATCTCAAATCTTAAAATAGACCCGCCGATTTAGGGTTTTGGAATTTTAGGTTTTGAGCTTTGATCTAAGATTCGAGAGATTCTGGTAGGTTTTGAAGGAAAAGAGTTGAAAATTAGGGTAAAAGAGGGTGTAATGGTTCCATGGTGTGGTTTTGGGATGGTTTGGGACCGGCTCCACCGGCCTAAAGCGGTGGGAAAATGGGGCGGCTTCTAGGGTTTGGGTTGGTCTCTAAGAGTAGTGAGTTGAGAGAGACGATGATGGGGGGGGGGGGAGGTTAGGTTTCAACCGTTTTATACTTGAGGAAGATTATTTCCCAACCGTTAAACCATTGGAGATCAACGACTGGGATCCTGAGAGCGGAACAACGTCGTTTGATTAAGTCACTATGACGAACCGGGTTTGGGGACTGGACTTGGGCAAATGGGTGGGAGATATTTGGGCCTTGACATTGAACTAGCCCAATTCCGAGTCTTTACATCCAATTCCTCCATTTCCTTTTCTTTTAATTCCCTTTTTTATTTTCAAACTCTTTTTAGTTTCTTTTAAATTAAAAATAAAATAAAACCCAGACTAATTCCTAAATTTAATTAATCATACAACATTGAATTAATTAACTCTAACTAATAATTACCAGAATTAATTAAAAACCAAATTAAAGGAAAAACTATCAAAATTCAAAGCTAAGATTAAAAAGTGCAAAATAAGTTTTTATTTTATTTTAATTTTTCCATTTTTTATAAAACAACTAACTTGATAATTAATCTAAAAAATATAAAATTAAATCCTTAATGCAAATGCAATATTTTTTTTGTATTTTCATGAATAAAATAAAATAAATGTGCACAGACAAATGTAAACAATTAACAAACAATTCTACAAAAATCCACGAAATTACAAACAATGGAAAAAATTATTTTTCTTGAATTTATGGGAGCAATTCACATAGGAAAAAAATCACGTGCTCACAAAATCACCTTGGAATTTTTGTGAGGGGCAGTTCTGCGCCGCATTATGCGACCGCAGAACAGGTGTGCGAGCCGCATTTCTATCGCATACCCGGGTAGTTTGTTCAGGTTTTTTGGGCCCATTTTTGTGGTCAATTCTGCGGGCCGCATGTCCATTATGCGATCACACATGCGATCGCAGATCGTGTCGGGGCTCCTATTTTCTAACTTTTAAAACCAGACCTATCTCATTAAAAATACCCCATTAGACCCCCTTTAAGATATTCTTCTGCAAAAAAAAAAGGAGAGAGCGGAAGTTCTAGAGAGAGAGAGAGGGTGATCTTCATCAAATCCCCGCTTAATTCTTGCCTAAACCCTTGAAGATTATCAAATAAAATTGCTAGGCCTTCACCCCAAGAGGTAAGAACTTTAGCCCTAACCTTTGGTTTCGAAATTCACACTAGAATGAGTAATTAGGTTGGGGGTTCATGGGTATAAGAATGGATTTTCTTGCATAGATGAAAGATAATAGGGTATGGGGAGGTTGTGAACTAAAAAGATAGCAATTGGGGTGTAAAATGATAGAAATGTCTCACAGAAGGGTCCTAAAATCACTGTGCACACTTAGTGCTTGATAATTTACTTAAAAGATTTAGAATCTTATTCATGTCTCTAATTCTTGGTTCAATTTATAATTTTCATAAAATAGATCAAAACTGCTAGAAAATTCTGGAATTTATTATAAGGATTTAAGGAAAGCTCTATTGAGGTATGTATGGCTAAAACCCTCTACTCTTAGAAATTGAGCCTCCATGGTGCCCGTGCAAATATTGTAAGTCCGAAATTTTATTGATGTAGCACTTGTTATGTCAAATGAATTTATGTTGTGAAAATGTATGTGGAAGGTGCTTCTCCATGTGTTTAATGTGTTATTCTTTGTAAATTGAGGATGTGTGGAGAATATGAGCTATTCGCTAAATGCCTAAATGTCAAGTCAAGGTTACATTGTGACTACTATGCCGGACTAGATGAATTCCTCTCTATACTTATAACTTAAATTAATTTTGTATGTGCCTATGATCTTAAATGGAAAGGTTAATATTGAAAATGGGAATAATGTGAAACATGAGTTATGGAATGTAGTAATTGTGGTCCCAAGTGCCGATGAACTAATACATGTGAAACCAAAGATTTAAGTGAGATGATTAACGGAAGAAGGTAACGTCTTGGTGAGACATCTTAGTTGATCGGGCCGTGATCGGATGCCATGCTATACATACATGGTGGTAATGTATTGATAATTGAAACTGGAAAGTGAGAATGAAATAAGGGTAATGTCTTGGCAAGACGACTTACCCGATCGGGTCGTGATCGGACTCCGCTCAAGGAAGCGGTGGTATTGTGCATGATGATGCAACAATATAGAATGCCCCAAACTAAAATTTCGGAAACTATGTGAAAACTATGTGAAGCTTTTATATTGCTGACATAATGCTTGTTTAAAGCTTTGTAGTCCTTATGATTTCTTTTTACTCTTGTATGGTTGTTCTTTCTAACAGGATGGTGTTTAGTTATACATACTAGTACTATTCCATGGTACTAACGTCCCTTTTGCCAAGGGCGCTATATTTTTGAATGAACGTAGGTGGCTCCATAGCGGACAATGCCGATCGCGCGTAGCGGAATATCCTCCTCTCAAAGTCTTGGTTAGCCCCCTTTCTCCTCCAAGGGGTTATGTTGTACATCTTTTGTTGTAGACTTCACTTTTGAGGTATAGCAGGGGCCTTGTTGCCAGCATTGTCATAATTGTCTTTTGCATTCTTAGAGGCTCCGTAGACGCTTGTGTGGGTTATGTTTGAATGTCGGACGGGACAATGTACTATATAGTAATTCTAAACTCTAGTTCTTCTAAACTGTAACTGTATGAAATCTTAAAAACTTAAACACGACTTAAGGTTCATGATATGAAAATGAATTAACAATATTGAATGCTCGATTTTGCTATTGTCTAAATAAACGAAAGCATGGTTTTCTTAATCGTATTGAGTGGGGTAGAAAGTGTTAAAAAAAGGGCTTGCTTAGTTGGGTTCACTCGATTGAGCACCGGTCATGCCTTCTGAGGTTGGGGCGTGACAACATCATCCTAGGCTATAAGATCTCAAAGAACGGTATCGAATTAGACCAAGCGAAGATTGAAGTGATTTCAAAACTCCCTCATCATACTTCCGTCAAAGGAGTGAGGAGCTTTCTTGGTCATGTGGGGTTCTACCGAAGGTTCACTAAGGACTTTTCCAAGGTGGTGAATCCCTTGTGCAAATTGCTGGAAAAGGATGCAAAGTTTGTGTTTAATGATGAGTCCATGAAAGCTTTTGAGCTTCTCAAGTATAGATTGACTACTACTCCCATCATCGCTGCAACCAGTTGGAGCTTTCCATTTGAGCTCATGTGTGATCCTAGTGACGTTGCGGTAGGAGCATTCCTGGGGCAAAGGGTGAACAAGATGTTTCATCCGGTGTACTATGAAAGAAAAACTATGAATGATGCCAAAGTCAATTATACGGTGACGGAGAAAGAGTTGCTAGCAATTGTTTTTGCAATGGAAAAGTTTAGGCCTTATCTCCTGGGTGCCAAAGTGATTGTTCATACTGATCACACGAGACTCTGTTACTTGATGACCAAAAAGGACTCTAAAGCTAGATTGATAAGATGGGTTTTGTTGCTTCAAGAATTTGACCTAGAGATTGTTAATCAGAAAGGAAGTGAAAATCAAGTGGCAGACCGCTTATCCCGCTTGGAAGAGGGGAGAACCAAAGATGATCTCGAAATTACTGATGCATTCCCGGATGATTAATTCCTCTCAATTTCTTTGAATAGTATGCCTTGGTTCGCCGATGTGGCCAATTTTCTTTTGACCGGCATTGTTCCAAGTGAGCTCTCTTCTAACCAAAGGAAGAAGCTTAAACGAGACAACTTGGATTATTAATGGGACAAGCCTTGTCTTTTCAATATTTGTAATGATGGTATGATCCGGAGATGTGTTTTGCAAGAGGAGCAAATGAGTATTCTTGATGCTTGCCATTCCTCGCCCTACGGTGGACATCATGGTAGGGCGAGAACTGCTTCAAAGGTTCTTATCTGTGGTTTTTATTGGCCTACTCTGTATAAAGATACTGGTGAGCTTATCAAGAGATGTGATGAGTGTCAGAGAGCGGGTGGAATTTCAAAGAAGGATGAAATGCCTCTCAGCACTATTCTTGAGGTTGACATTTTTGACGTGTGGGGAATAGACTTCATGAGGCCTTTTGTGAGTTCGTATGGCAACACTTATATTCTGGTAGCCGTTGATTATGTTTCCAAGTGGGTTGAGGCTGTGGCTTTGCCCAAAAATGAAGCCCGGAGTGCGGTGGCGTTTCTCAAGAAAAATATCTTCACATGGTTTGGCACTCCTCGAGCAATTATCAGTGATGGGGGTTCTCATTTTTGCAATAGGGAATTTAACACTTTGCTTGCAAATTATGGTGTCAATCACAAGGTATCAACCCCTTATCATCCTCAGGCTAGTGGACAAGTTGAGGTCTCCAATAGGGAGATAAAGAGCATATTGTCATAGAATGTCAATGCAAATAGAACTGACTGGTCAAGGAAACTGGATGATGCTTTGTGGGCTTACAAGACTGCTTATAAGACTCCAATTGGTAAGTCTCTATGTTGGTATTTGGAAGGCATGCCATCTTCCGGTTGAGTTAGAGAACAAGGCCATATAGGCACTGAAGAGGTTAAATCTTGAGTGGGATATTGCAGCAAATCTCCTGGTAGAGCAACTCAATGAACTTGATGAGTTTAGATTTCATGCCTATTCCAGCTCGTTGTATAAGGACAAGATGAAATACTTAAACGACAAATATGCCCGGAGCAAGGAATTCAAGGAGGGTGACTTGGTTCTCTTATTCAACTCTCGGTTACGACTGTTTCCGGGAAAGCTTTAGTCAAAATGGAGTGGCCCTTTTGAAGTGGTACATGTAACTCTATTTGGTGCTCTTGATTTGAACAATAAAAATGGTGAAGTTTTCAAAGTTAATGGGCATCAAGTCAAATACTATCTGGGAAAAATTGACAACAGCCTCGTGGTGGACTTGATCAATTTCAACAGATGATGGTAACATGCATCATGCCACGATGATAAATCAGGCGCTTCTTGTGAGGCAACCCAAGTGCTTTTCATTTTCTTCTTAGTGTTGGATTTGTTTTGGACTAAATGGTTGTGAGATTTGTGTAGGAAGTTTTGATGCAATGCAAGACTAATACTAGAAAATTTGGAAAATTATACATTTGGACCGCTGACAACGCTTAAAATTCTGTGGTCAGCGCAAGATTTTTTGCGGGGGCGTAATTTGGTAGTGGACGCGAACTTGAAAAGTCCAAAATGAGACAACTCTAAATATTCAACCACGTTCGCGGTGGATTTTTCATGGTCAATAGACCTTGTTTTGCGGTCGTGCCCACTTTTCTACTCTCAGCAGTAATGTTGAACATGCAGCTCTTTAGAATAGCCAAAAGCGCAGACCACGGTGGAATTCCGCGGGCGTGCCAGGTAGGTCGGTGTGGGACCTAGTGTTTTATTATAAATAGGAAGGCCCCCATCCTTTTACCCTTTTCGCACTTTGTACTCTCAAAAGAAAAAGGCTACTATTCATCTCCTCTAACCTGATCCCAACTGCATAACACTAATCAGAAATCCATTTCCATCACTCATCAAACAACTGTTATGCTCAAATCATCACATTGTTTTTAAATTTGTTCTTTTGTTTTCTTTTGGCTTTAACTTCTTCCTTTTTTATTTTAGTTTTAACTAGAGTTCAGTAGTTGCTAATCAGTTGATGCTAGAAATGCATGAGGATACTTGTTGGGTATGCCTAGTAGGGGTTAGGGGTGTTCATGATACTTGTTATTGACTAAAAAAGTGAAATCCTAGGTCTAATATAGTCAAAAATGCCCGTCTGGTCGTAGAATTCCGCATACAGTGATCCAAATTTTGCTCTCCACGTTCATGCTGTGTAAGAGCTGAATGACTCAATTCTACGGTCAGTGGTGGAAATTTCGCTAACAAAAGCCTACTTTACGTGGCTGCGATTCTTTTTTTTTCCGGACAATAAATTCTAAGTTCAGAGACTTATCAAATTGGGTCCGCGATTGCGTTTATTTTCCTACGGACAATGGTGCAGCTTTCGCGGACATGCCTATTTTTCTTCTCTCAGTGGTACCTTAGACTCAAAAAGTGGGTAGTCTGATTTCTAATATTTCGCAGCTACGGTTCTTTTTCCACGGTCCGCGGTTGCCTTTACGCGGCCCTACATCTTTTTCTACGGTCAGCGGATCCTGATTCTGAGAGGTAGTAATGCCAGCCCTCTACTATGATTTATTTCCATGTGCAATGTTTTAGCTTCAAATTTCGAGAGTGGTGGCCTTAGAGGTCACTCACAATGAGAGGCAATTCATAGAAAGGGATCTTCTACCCCACAACCCCAATATGAAGAGGCAATTTGATGAAAGAGTAGGGTAGAAATTCTTCACAAGCAAGCTGCTGGAGGCTAATGAGAATCTACTCAATGAGTTTTATGCCAATGTAGCCCACATCAAAAGGGGCACCTATGTGACCAAGGTGCAGAACCTGAAGATCAGATTTGATAGCAAGATGCCGAATGACTATGCTGGGTTCAATGAAGAGGATGAGTCCTTGTATCTGGAGAAGGTGGCTATGGATGAGTTTGCCCGCCCATGGCTGGCATCAGTGATTGCTCTCTCGGGGACTACTCCAACTTGGCTGACACCTGGGGTCCAATCTATAGGGACACTTTGAGCTTCGAGGCGAAGGGTTGGCAAACATTTGTGTGCAGCCGGTTAGACCCCACTACTCATGATAGTGATATGTCGGTCTCCCGGGCTATTATAGTAGGGGCCATCATGCCGGGGTACCCGATCAACGTGGGGAATATTATGTCCAGGGTGATAACCATAGTGGTTAACAAGAATGAGATCTCCTTCCCTTTTCTGAACTTCCTCACCATGTAACTGGAGGATCAGGAAGTCGAAGGAAGGGACTTCGACACCAAGGTGAAACCAAAGAAACCATTCTCCTGGTACAACCTTCGGGGTTCCGACAACTACAAGTCCAAGGGTAAAGCCTCCATTTCCACTGGCCAGTCTGAAGAGCTAGGGGTGGTGGCCACTAGTTCCAAGCCTCCCACTGCCATACCATATCCTCCCTCTGGACCATTTACTTAACTGCCCTCTGTGGTGCCTTCTTCATCATCTTACCCTCTTACCGCACTAAGGGTTAACCAGACTTTGTCCAGCATCAACAAGTGGATGCAGGCAACTACATCAAAGTTGTCTGTCCTATCCAGCACAATGGCAGCTCGTTCAGCTCCGTCATAGCCTCAGGTGCCTGCTTCAATATAGAAATCACTTAAGGAGCTTCTAGACAATCAGAAGAAGCTCATGGACAAGCAGAATTTGATCATGGCCTCTTCGGAAGCTCAAGGAAAAGAAATCAAGGAACTGGCCAAACATACAAAGAAAATGAAGAAGACTCATGCTTCAAAGGTGTCAATAAAGCTACTGAAGAAGGTGGTGGAAAATATTAGATCATCTGGAGACATCCCATTGGACCTACTATTGGAGCAGCCAGCTCTAGCAGCTCATGTAGCACAGGCACCAGAGCAGGAGGCTAACAGAGAGCCCATGAGGAGATGTGTGATTCCCCAAACTAAGGACTTAGAGATTGAGCTGGAGGACCCCGATGGAGGTGACCCAGGCCAGCCACATGACCCAAGCCAGCCACATGATCCAGCTAGTGACCCCATGCAGACACAGGAACCGTAGGGAGTTTTCTTTGCTCTCTAACCCCTCATTGATCTTATTTTTGCTTTTAGCATTGGGGGAGGGGGGAGGGGGTTGTCCTATTTTGATTCGATGACTTGAATGAAATTATGATATTTATTTTTCTTTATCGTTATTTTTCACTTTTGGTATGTATTTAACATTGCAATTTATTTTTCACTTTTCGTTATTTTTCAATTTCAGTATATATATAAAGTTACCTTTCCATGTATATATTCATTCCCCTTTTACGTATATTTGTCTTAATCCCCTATTGTACATATTCAGTTTACATTCCATATTTTACTTTATAGATTCTTTTGCAATTTTCCTTAATAGCATAGCTTCTTACTTTCATTTAGTAGTTTCTTTTTCAATTTGTAGCTTCTTACTTTTATAAGTTTTCGTGATCAATAAGCCTTTGGTTTTCTTAATGCCACGGTTCTTTCCAAAGGTGGAATTTGTATGAACTGGGTGGCTCTTACTGATGATGGATGACATGACAACCTTTTTAAGGGATTGAGTCCATTTTCTTTATGTTTTTGTGTAAGTAGTAGTAATGAATCTCAGGCAAAGCTTCACTTGGGCCTAACACATTTACCTTTGACCTTATGGTTAGAAACAAGTTGATTTGAAAAGAATGGTGCTAGTTTTGACCTTTAGACTCTTGTGTTGACTAAATAATCATCGAGTGGTTTTTAGGAACCATTTGTGTTACTCAATCTTAGCTAAAGTTATTGTGGGCCCTCGACTCTGTTCTCTTTAGCAATCCAATAGCTTGTGAGGTAAGGTATTGATTTGCAAGTCCAACTCCCGTGCCAATAAGTCTAGAAGTTGCCCTAAATGTTTGTCTAGGCGAAATTGTAAGTGTAGCTCGACTTGAGAAATAATTATAGGCTCTCCTTGATCCAAATTGAAAACTTGAAAGCATACATAGCCCACCAAATATGATATCCCTAGTCAACCCCGTTGAGCCATAGCCCTTGAAAAAGCATAAGTTTGGGAGGAGAGATGAGGAATGCAAAAGTGATAAAAGGTACAAAAATAAAGAAAAGGGAAGGCAAAAGAAAAAGAAAGAAAAGCCAAAAAGTCAAAAAGAAAGTGAATAATATTGAAAAAATGAAGGAATTCAATAAAAGCAATGATGAAAGGCTTGGAATGATTAGAAAGGAGAAAAATAATTGTCATGATCAAGAAAGAATGATAGTGTGTCTCTCTAGTCCCCTAAGGAAGAGAAAAATGACTCAAAGAGTCAAGAAAGTGTGAGACGAAATGAAAAAATGAAGTGCTTAAGGAAAGATGAAACCTACATAGACCGATATATCCTACCTTGAACCAAAAGCCTTCATTACATTCCTGCAAAATCCCTATATGATTTCGAGTTGAGTGAGCTTACATTAGTGGTGATTCACATGAGGGGCAAGCTTATGGTACTTAGAGTCGGACTTGTGACCTTCCTTTGAGAGAGATGAGTGTATTTTTCCACAATCCTTGTTCTGAGTGCTATAATATAAAGTGATATTTGCTTATGGAGAGTATAGGAGAAAGATTTTGGGTTCCAATTTAGTAGAGTGAGCTTCCTTGATGAGTGTATACGGTCAAAATTAGGGAAGGTCGATTTTGAGACTTCTGTGGCATTTCAGGCTCGGCCTCGATGGGCTCGGGGCACGATCTAAGGCTCATCCCCGAAGCTCTCACACCAAGAGGGTATATCAAAGACTCACCATAGTGTACCTTGAGGTAGCATGAAAATTGACGACCGCCGTAAAAAGGCGGGAAATTCCCAAGGGCACATGATAAGAACTGATAGGGTCTGCAAGAATAGTACAAACCCGTACTGATCCATCACGCAGCTGTACCAATAGCATTTCCCCATTGTTATTAGATATGTACTATGTTAGGGTCCCCCCTTCTAGATAAAAGGGACCCTTGTCAAATTGTAGGGGCACGGATCGTTGTTGAATAAACATAGAAGATTGAATACAATAAAACATTCTCAACAATTACTGTACGAATTCATTGCATTGTTCTTCATTTATTGCTTCTCATTTATTGTGTTATGTCATTGTTCTTCATTTATTGCTCATTATCATCTTTTAAAGGCTGCCCTCGAGGTCCTACATTGCCAAACTCAAGGCCCTCAGTCTTGTGACCACTCTGCTTTGCTTATCATTTCTTGTTCATTTAAACTTAGTATTATTCACTTAACAACTGGTATTAAGATAAATCATGTATTTTTAGAATAAGGTTGGCATCCGGTCTGGGCCCGGTCCAAAACGGGCTTCGTGGGTCGGGCTCAAACGGTCCAGGCTCAAACAGACCCAGTTTTCGTGGGTCGGGCATAAATGGACCCGGTCTTTATGGGCTTTCGGGTATAACCAGACCGGGATTGGGACAGTGTACTAATGGCCCCAGGCTATGTGGGTCGGGCCCAGGTCCAAACCGGCCTAAATGGGCCTTGACTATTATTATTATTATTTTTATCTAAGGTAGTTTCTTGTAAATTATGTAGCTTATATATATATATATATATATATATATATACACATGGCTTATATGTGTATATATGTGTGGGCCTAAGTGGGCCTAGCTTTGGCTTATATGTGTATATATGTGTGGGCCTAAGTGGGCCTGGCTTTCTTTTTCTTCAAAGTTTTTATCTAAGGAAATTTCTTGTAGTATATTGCCTTATATAATATTGTATATACTAACTACTAAGTGTATAGTTATATAAGCTATATTAGATTTTCGATATAACATTAGCTAATAAGACGTGTATATATGTATATATATATATATATATATATATATATATATTTTTTTTTTTTTTGTGTTGTCTTGTTGGTCAGTCTGAAAAGCATAAATTGTGTGTTGTCTTGTTGGTCAGTTTGAAAAGATGACCGACTGCGAAAAAGCTATTTCGGTTTAGAAAAAGTGAATATGTACCGCGCGGTACAATACTACTTTTTGTGTGTTGTCTTGTCGGTCTGAAAAGCTGATCGACTGCGAAAAAGCTGTTTCATTTCAGAAAAAGTGAATATATATAGCGCAGTACAATACTATGTTTTGTGTGTTATCTTGTCTATAAGTAGCGGGCGCATTCTAGTTATTTTCTGCGCTTAACAATAACCAATAGCAAATATTTCCATAAAAGCAAGGTTTTTCTTTACGCTTTAACAAATGTCTGAACCCCTTTATGTGCCAAGGTGCGAGTGCGGAAAAAAGTGCATGATGCAAGACTTTTGGGATAATGGTGAAGTTGGACACCGCTACTGGGCGTGTATGAACAAGTTTTATAGGGTTCCCGATGAACCTGTTTGTAATTTTGAGGTATGGATTGATGAACTCTGTCTGCAGGAATACTACAAAGAAAAGTTGCAATATCTTCATTGTTTATGTTTGAAGCAGTGGGAAAGAGAGCGACAATCTAAACGAAAAGTTGCGGAGTTGAAGGAGAAACTCAAAGCGGTGGAAGAAGAAAAAAATAAGCTGGAAGACAAATTTAAGTGTTTGGAGCAGATAATACTAGGCGATCGTGACTAAACAATGACATGTACGTGTTGAGCGTAGTAGTGTATCTTTATGTTTCCCGTGTCATGTGTTTTCATTAGTTGTACTGAATTTAAGTTATGTTAAGTTTCTAGGTTTGTGTTTGTGTTGTACTATTAAAATAAAGAAGAAACAAGAAAGTTTGTGTTGAATTTAAGTTGTGTTGTGTGTGTGTGTGTGTCTATATATATATATATATATATATATATATATAAAACTAATTGTATATAATTGTGACTTAAAAATTTGCAATTCAAATTTAAAACACAAAATATTATAAAAATATATTAAAAGGAATGCATTATAATTTTTATTATTATTACATTAAGAAAATATGGCCCAATCTTTCTTAGCTTCCACCCTCCACTCAATGGAATGAGCACAACCAATGTGCTAATACCACCGTTGAGAAGAAAAAGAAATTAATCAAGATGTGCCAAAATACAAGTTACATATTAATTTTACATGGTATCTCTTACAAATTTCATAAATCTATCAAGGTTCAGTGGAGGTTCCGTTGGTGGTGGTGGAAAAGAATCTTTTTCATAACCGCTTTCGGGAGAAGATGCTTCCTCCGCAAGTTCCGCTAGCATTTCTTCGTAATCTTCGTCTACCTTTGGTTGTGATTCAGCAAGTCCAAAATTTCTTCGTACCGAACAGATCCAATCTCTGAAAAGTACTTATTTTTCCAAGCTCTCCCTCATAGACGCTCTATAATCACTGAGTTATAGTCTTGCTTGACTGAAAGCACTCTCTGATGCCACTGTTGAAGCTTGAATGGTTAAAATGTCTCGGGCCATCCTTGAAAGGACCGGAAAGTGTTTTTCTTTGCCCTTCCACCATTCCAAAAGATTAAATGAGCATTCGGGATTCTTCTGCTCGAGTCTTTGAGACAAATAAACTTCAAGCTCATTTAGTTGTGAACAATCACTAGTGGTACAACCTTGAGAACCCCTGAACTCGGTCCAAGAAGTAAGTGCTCTTACTCCTGCAGTACTTTTACATGATTGAGAACTAGAAGAAGACGGAGTTGGAATATTTGGTCTAGCATTATCTAGTGCAATTTGATAAGCACTATAAATTGTTAGAGCATTTATTTTAATTGAGGCTTGTGCATCCGAAAGTATAGAGAACTCCTCAGTTGCAAGTGCTAAACCATTATAAATAGATCAATACCAATATTGAGGATCACCTAATTTCATAGTAGGATTTAACAAGACAGCAATACCATAAATAGGGGGAATAGGAAAAAAAAATATTTTTTAAATTTCTTTCTCATAGAATCAATAGCTACTTCATAAATTCCCCCAGCCTCTGAAAATGAGCAAACAAATTTGCAAAATCAGCAAGATAAACTAAACAGTTCGAAATAGTAGGATAATATTGCCCAGAAAATTCATTTGTAGCAATATGAAATGTTTCTAAAAAATCTACAAGCATTTTAGCATTAGCCCACTCCGCATTTGTAAGGTGCTCATCATCATCACTTACATGAGCATTAAACATTGAGTTTATGGGGTTTCTATATTCATACGCAACAATTAAACTTTCATACATGTAATTCCATCTAGTTGGACAAGCTTTTGGAACCTTTCTTTCTCTTATGCCAAATGCATCGCATCTTTTAAAATATTCTCTAAGTCTACTTCTACGGCTTGAATAAAAAAGCTAATTAAGAGCCATTTTAACCTTTTTAATTTCAACATTTAAAATTTTATACCATCACCCACAATTAAATGGTAAATATGACAAATACATCTAACATGAAAAATGTTACTAAATGCAGGATTTAGTGTAGTGGTAAGCAAGGCTAAAACATTAGTGTTACTAGTAGCATTATTGTAACGACCCGACCGGTCGATTCATGAGTTACTGCTCTGTTTCCCCCATTTCTGCTTCTTATTACTTTGTTTATCGGTTCTATGTATAATCGGGTTGGTTGGCTCAGTTTTAAAAATGTTTTGGTAAGAGTTGAGACACTTAGTCTCTTTTGAGGAAGTTTAAGTTGAAAAAGTCAACCGGACGTTGAATTATGTGTTAGAGGGCTCGGATGTAAGTTTTGATGATTCGAACATCTTCGGGAGGTGATTTGAGACTTAGAATCGTGATTGGAATATGTTTTGGCAGTCCGGAGTGGGTTTAGGCTTGAATTGGCGAAATTGAAATTTTTGCGTTTTCCGGTTGATAGGTGAGATTTTGATATATGGGTCAGAATGGAATTCTGGAAGTTGCAGTAGGTTCGTTGTGTCATTTGGGAGGTATGTGCAAAATTTCAGGTCACTCGGATGTGGTTTGGTAGACTTTTGATCAAAAGCATAATTCGGAAGATTTTAGGAACCTTAGGCTTGAATTCGATGTGTTTTGGTAGATCCGATGTTGTTTGAGGTATTTTCAAGATTGGTATAAGTTTGGATGGTGGTATGTGACTTGTTTGTGCTTTTATTTGAGGTCCTGAGAGCCTCGGGCTGATTTCGGATGGTTGGCGGGAGATTTGAGTTGGGTTGTGATAGCTGAAGTTTTTTTCCCATTGCTGTCATAACCGCACCTGCGGCTAGGGGACCGTAGGTGCAGGCTCGCAGAAGCATGGAGGGAGCCAATATATGGCTAAGGAAGGCATCATCTGGAACTGCAGAAGCGGTTGAGGTGGCGCACCTGCGATAGCACAAGTGCGGGATTTGGTTCGCCGATGCGATGCCTGGGATTTAAGTGGTGACTGCAGAAGTGGCGCTTGGGACAGCAGAAACGGTTGTGCAGGAGCGCATTCTGGTCCGCAGGTGCAAACATCCTGGGCCATAAGGTATAAAAGAATTCCTTCGCGATTTTTGAGTTGTTCTTCACCATTTCAAGTCGGTTTTGTAGCTTTTTGGGAGATTTTGAAGAGGGATTCAAGGGATAACGTCTGGAGGTAAGATTTTTGAACCTAATAATCGATCCTATTGCATTATTTCACTGATTTGGCCTAAGATTAATGGAAATTAAGGGTTAAAAATTGGGGACTAGGGCTTGGTATTGGAGACCTTGACTTGAGGATTCGAGTGGCCATTTGTGGTCGGATTTTGGGACTTTTGTTGTGTATGAACTCGTGGGGAGATAAGGAATCTATTGATGTAAATTTTATCAAATTATGAGACATGGGCCCAGGGGTGGGGTTTTGGTTAATTTTGGGGTTTATGTTGTAAATTGATTATTTTCAAATGGGCTTCGTTCCCTTAGCATATTTTGACATCGTGATTCTGATTTTGGATAGATTCGACACGAGTGGAGGCCGATTCCAGGGGAAAATGCATCGCAGGCTAGAGTTTGGACCGGATTGAGGAGAGTAATGATTGTAAATGTTGTCCATATGAAACCCAGGATTTCACATCGTTGTGCTATATTGAGGTGATGTACATGCTAGATGACGAGCGTGGGGTCGTGCACCATTGGGGATTGGGACTTAGTCCATACCGAATGACTGTTTTACCGCGTATTTGATTGAAAACTATTTGCTATCATCATGTTTTGGGCTAAATACCGTATTTGGGCCACGTGCCAACTATTTGGATCCTTAGGGGATTTTTACTACTATTTCCTCACTGTTTTGTCTTTATACTTGTATTCAGTCATGCTATATTCTACTATTTTCATAACTCAACCATGTTTACTCTGTTTTAACACATCAAATGATAATTTAAATGATATTTTAGGATGAGAATTATGTTTTACTGTTGCCCGAGTGGCTTATGAGATTCTGACTGAGTAAGGGCGAGGGGCTGTGTTATGAGGACACTTTTGCGTGGGCTGCACGCCGCATCAATGATAATTGGCATGTTTGGGCAATTTGGTTGGTTGTTTCCTGGCCCTTATATATTCGCCTATTCCTTTCTCAAGCGACGATTACTGCATTTTCTTATTCAATAGGTTCATCTCCTCTGTAGAGCCAGGTACTTTCCGCAAACTTCCCTATTTCTCTACTTTAGACATTTTTTGCTTGGATACTCTTCCTCTCCCTATTATTCTGTTGCAGTCATGGCCGCTACTTCAACATTTAATGTTCGGGCGAAGGGTACTTCTTCCTGTATTCCGTCTTTGGCTGGCAATAGCAGCCCTTCTCCGACATTGAGGGAACGGTACCCGTAGCATACATCTTTGAGGGGCGTTGCCACACCGGAAAAACCTCATAAGGTTTCGAGTCACCAGGCCATGTGTCGAGGATTGCCTCTTCGGTGACAGAGGAGGACCTCGAGGAGATTAGGAAAAAATGTAGACGGGAGGAAGCTGTGGTCCTGCAAGCCTCTTCCCCTGAGGATAACGTCACGACGTACGTGGAAAGCTTCTTGAGTGTGTACACCACCTTTCTTGAGCCAGGTTCCACGGACCGAGTTGTGCTCAATTTTTGTAGAAGGTATCATGTAACGTTGGCGAAGGTTCATCGTTTCTTTTGGAGCAAAGTACGGCTGATGAGATACTTTACTGACAAGGATGTGATAGATTTCGCTCTTAGTCACCTTATAAGGCTGTATCGGCCATTGCGCTTTCGAGGCCAGGTTGCTCTCCAGCGCCGGTCTACTCGAGCTCCCATGATCAGCAGCCAAGAGGATGAAGACCACGAATGGATGATCCAGTTTGTTCGATTCCGGATGACCGATATTATCCCCGGGGAATTCTTACCGTTCCTTGAGAAATGGAGTTCTACACGTAAGCTCTCTGTTCGAGCTGTCTCCTCCTTCCTTCATCCGTGGCAAGAATCATGGTGATTTCTTTCCGTCTTTTATTCGTAGTAGCCCGTTGGTTGCCTGATGAGGTTCCAGACTTAGCTGAATGGTCTTGCACACTAGCAGCATGCTGGACTCATGATAGGAGCCGATGGCGATATCTTTCAAAAGGGAGGTGGGAGGTAAATTATCATGGTAGGTGCCTGGCGTTCCCTTCCCACTCTTCTTTTTTCTTTTTTAGGGGTGGCCTCCCCTTTGCTGATCTGCTCGATTTCCCTATTGCAGGCGCCGGGAGTTCATTCGAGATGAGATCGCCGGTTCAAGAGTTTAGGAGTGCTGGCAAAAGGAAATATGTCCCGTGACGTGTGGAGTCTTTCGGTGAGGCACCTTCTCTGTAACAGCTTAGAGGAAATGATTCGATTGGTCGGCCAGCTTCTGGGACCAGAGTTTTATTGGACATAGCTTCGGTCCTTGGCGAGGCTTATCGTTCTAGTCTCGCGGTGAGTTCTTGCTCGCAATAAAGATGTTCCAGCCTGCTATTTCCTTTTTCTTCATGCGCTTGGCTATTTTTTTAGGCATTTGATAAGCTCGAAGCCAAGTTGCTTCATCGCGAGACCCATCTGCAGAAGGCTCGAGAAAGGGGAAGGTCCCTCCGGCTTCTACACGCGGCAAAGGAAAGCAAGCTCACCTCTTTAAAGAGCGGGGCAGACCGAAGCCGTGCCCGGGAGGTCCTATTGGATAAATAGGTATTCCGCCTTGTTGGCTCATATTTCCATCACATCTCTTTTTCTATCTTTGCCTATCTTTGAAGTGCTGCTGTTCTAGTTGAATGTCAAAGCGGATGAGCTGGAGCAACTCTAGGGCGAGGTTAGTACCACTAACTGTGAGCTTGCTGAGCTGCGGGCTCGCCTTAGTGCTTATTTGGGGCTAAAGAGAGAGTTTTGGCCGCGACGTCCGATTTTGAGGCACAACTTCAAGCTGCTCGAGCGGATGATTCTGCTCGAGCGAATTTGATCGCTATGCTCTCAGCTGAGTTGTCGAGGGCAAAAATTGAGGTTGCGGATGCCCGGACCACGGTCGTAATAAATAGCACCCATTCGGGGCAAACGATAGCTGCTTATTTAAAGAGCGCCACCATTGTTAGGGTTGAGTTGATGAAGGCCCTTGAACATGTAAGCAATAGCAGGGAGTACGAGACGTGCAAATCCTGGAAGAAGACCCTTGAGGAGATTTATGATCGAGGTTTTGTTCTCTTAGAGAAGATCAAACATGCCGAGGGAGTGGAGTTTGATGCCAAGTTTCTGATATCTAATAATAAAGGAGAGGCTGAGGGGCCGTAGCTACCAAAAAAGGGAAATAAAGGGGGAACAAACATTCCCTGCCTCCTTTGCCGTGTATACACATATATAAATCCCATCATATGATGTGGACTGAGGTTGTGCCCTGTAATCAATATATAATTAATGAGAAAGGGCACCCCAGTAATTTGAATGTTTTGCGCTTCTGATCGCTGGAGTTTTCCCATCGGACCGATTCGATCCTGGAGTAGCCTTTAGTCTTGAGTTTCAGGTTCAGTCTCCGGAGCAGGGATCCTGACTCAAGCTTATTTACTCTTAGCCCGTTTGGGATGGCGGTAATGATTCTTACTTTCTGCCTTTGGGCATTTGGCAATTTTCCAGGTCCAGTCTCTGAGTCGCATTATGAACTTAAGCTGCAATTGACCCTCTAACCTTTTCAGAGGTTACGGTTGGAGATAATAGCATAGATGTCATGCCCTTGGGAGTATTATGATTTTTGGGTCCGTTCTCCGAGTCGCATTGCGCCTCGAGCTGTAATCGACCTTTAATCTCATTTGAGCTCTCGGCCAGTAGTGGTGGCCTTCCTGTTGCTTGGTTATTGAGACCTTATAGTATGAAGCCCGGAGGCATGCTTATCCGACGATAATGGTACTTATGTTGTTCGATCGTAGAGACCTTTTGATATGAGGCCCGGAGGCTTTGCTTCGTTTAGCTATTTTAGATCCGGTCTCTGAATCGGGTTACGATTCGATCTCACTTTAATCCTCAAGTTGTTAATGTTGATGGTCATATAGACCTTTCGGTGTGAGGCCCGTAGGCTTTGCTTAGCCGGTGACAATGGCACTTACGCTATTTGATGTGTGGCCCGAAGGCTTTTGGTATGCTTTGTTCCATTTGTTAAGGTCTTATTGATTTTTTTGCCTGACCCGTCGTCAGTTCTAAAATAACATCGATTTAAAGTCGTAGTCGGCAATGTTTCGAGCAGCTCGTAGGTCGAGTAGATCAATGTTTTTGCAATGTTGTAGCCGACGTGGTCGGGATTCATTTTTTGCTTGTTGAGGGAAGCCTGTGTTTAACCGGTTCTTTCTAAAGTAGATTCGGAGTATTTTTTAGCAACAATCAGGCGTCCTCAAGTCGCCTTTTGGGCTGTTGTAGTCGTTTCGACTGTAGCCGTGTTCATTTGGCCGTGGCCATTTTTGATCTCGAGAAGCAGTTTTAGGCATCCACACCGAGGGTATTCCCTTTAAGGATTCTTACAAATGCGATATGTAGCCTTAAACTGCATGATTTTTCATTCCTGTTGAGGTCTTATAGTTTGCCATGCCTGTTGAGGTCTTATAGTTTCGCCATGCCTGTTGAGGTCTTACAGTTTATGGAGAATAGATCTGGTTTTGTCCGAGGCTACCCGTTAGGGTCTTACAATTTTGGATTTTCTAGTGCGTGGCGATTGGCGACAGTTTTCGAGCCATCCAGTTTGCTTGAAGACAGCCTCTTCTGAGCTCGGAGCTATTTTTCGGAGGCTTGGTGAGCCCGGAGTTTCGACCATAGGGTCGCGCAAGTTGTCGAACTGATCATGGTGAGTCTTCGAATATATCAGATCATTCTAGGCTTGAATACTGCCTTTTGTAGTTTTGGGGCTATATCGCAAGGGCTTTGTGAGCCCGGAAACCCGACCCTGGGGTCGCGAGGGTGCCGAATTGAGTAAGTCTCCGAGCATTTAGGGACGTACAAGTTTTTTGCTGAGGATAAAGCTGAAATAATTTTATTCATGGCGTTTAATGATTGGAAAATATTCTCTATTGCTCAACGAAAATATAAGTTGTAAATATATGTTGTTCTGTCGCCGTGAGTCTGGTTTACATGGGTGTGACCCTCCTAATCATCCGACGTGCTTGTATGGTCCCATATTGGAAAATATAGAGAGATCGTGGACTTGTTGGGTCCCTTCCTCGGGGACGTGTAGCCCTGCTAATAATCTTGTTGGCAGAACCCTCTTCCTAATGGAAACCCGATCGAGGAAAGAATGCCCAGCGGCCCCATGGCGGCCGCGGATCCTCGAGTGGGATCGAAAACTATTGAATGTATTGGCTGGCTACCTGCGTACAAGTTAGCAACAATAAAAAAAGGAAATGATAAAAGGATGTTGAGTTCTTGGGAGTATGCCCCTCGGCAGTCGCATTCCTCATCCGGCCAGGCCGGGCCGAAGACGCGAGTGCTCTTACCCTTTGACCTTATTTGAGGGTAACATCGTTCATGGGCATAAGGCGAGGAATCTCCTTACGTCGCTTGTAGCCAGATGCTTTGGCTCCATGTCTGTCTTGGAGTTTCACATCCGTGGAGGAGTAGGGTTGGAATTGTGTCTCGGGCGACGTATTCGCCATCTTTTGTACAAAGCGTCTGCACCCTGTATCACCCGACGTATTAGCCCGAGCTCGGGCCATCCACGCAAGGGGAGAAATTTGGATGTTGTGGCAACCACCATCGGGGACATATTATCGGTCCAACACGAGGGCGATATTGGTCCGGACAGTCCCATTGGCTTTGGCCTGCCATTGTTGGTACAACTTTGACCAATATACTTGTAATCATTTAATGTATGCTTTCTTTAAAAATGAGTTCGAATGAAAGAAGGGATTACCGATACATTAATACGATGCCGAGGCGGAGTCTCGGCGTCCTTTTTCCTTAGGTGAGAGGGTGCCCTTGGGGAGTGCTCCCTGAGATCGTCCCTTTTTGGCGACATGCACTTGTATTCTATGCTCTACGGATCTTAGCGGGGTGCCGCCATCCTTTAATGATTGTGATGATATGCCGTAGCTTGCCGACTCTGCTTTTTTTCAATTTCCCCTTGTCCGTTGAGCTGGATCCGGGTTCGGTTGCTTGGAGATGCTTTGTGGTCGCCTTTGTTGGATGGCGTAATTGTTGCTCTCTTAGGTCTATAACTCTGAGCGTTTCGTGACTCTCGTGGTGGGTCATGATTTCCTTGTAGGGATTTTGGTCGAATAGGTCCGATGCATTCGGAGCTCCCAACTTTACTTATAGTGACCACTATGCTCGGAACTGCAACGTTGAAGTCGAGCTCTATCGGGTGAGGTTTCCCTGCCGTTTGCGTCTTGTTGAATCTGGTACCATCGGGGGTTCCTCGGAGGTGTCGTCTTCGGGCTACCACCTTGTTGTTACGAGATGCACTGTACCTCGGATCGTTTCTTCCGTTTGCTCCATGTGGATGGTGGCTCCATCCGTTCAGTGTCGGCTTCTCTGTTGGGGATCTGCCTGGATATGCCGATCCAGTGAGGATTTCTCGAGGGTTATCCGCGGCTCTAACTCGGTTCCGGTGTTGGTTGCTGGTATATGACCAAGCCTCGATCGGATATTCGACTTTGCTTTGCTCGAATTGCTCCAGAGCTGCGGGGTATGCTTTGTTTGGGGTTTGGGCGAAGGCCCGTGCCACCTTACTATTCGGGACCGGGAGTGGTTTTGTTTGTCTTGTCGGATAGCGGGACGCGTCTTCCCGTGATATTTTATTTCTTCTTCTTCTCTCGACCTTCAGTGCATTGAGCTCTTTTGGTATTGTTTTGATGGTGTTGGCGTGTTCTTCAACATATTGTGTTAGTATGGTGAGCGGGTCCCCGAGGTCTGATGTCGAACAATGATGCCGCCTTGTGGTCTCTTTCGGGGGAATTTATTCGAATCTCCTCCTCTGGATGGGCTCGACTCCATTTTGGAGGTCGTCACTTTCGAACGGGCTTGCGCGAGTGGTGACGTACCTATGAGGACTTGGGGTCCTGTCATCCCCAGGGAATTTTATTGTATCTGACTTCTGTGAAATGAGTTCCGAGATCATATCTCCGAGAGACGGTTGTTGTAGGAGTCTCCGCGAGCGTGAGTCAATCTTTTCAATAATTTTCTCTAGCATCCTTACCGTTACAAGATAGGTCATTGGTTCGTCGATGCCCAATACTTCGGATGCTGGCTCGGAGCGAGTGGATATTTTGTGTGCTACCGCGCCGAGAGTCTCCGGGCGGTTCTGTAGCTGAGAGATAGCCAAACGTTGTTCCTGCAACATTTTAAAGATAACAGGAATATTAGCTTCCCGTTCTTCTCGGTCTGGGATTTTTTGGGCTCCCTGTTGGTTAATGTGCTGCGTGCCGCCATCGGTGCGCGAGATTTCATCACCTCGCTACGCGGCGTATAGATCCGTCGGGCCGATCTAGACGCATTATCAGGGGCCTACAATGTCGCGCCAGCTGTTAAAACGGCCATACTGTTCTCTTTGTGATTTTTGGGGTTATCGTCCTCGATTTCCCTTATCGAGCTGATCATTAATCCTGAAAAAATATCTTGGGCAAAAAAAAGTGTGAGAGATATCATGCGTTTAAGTGACGAAACTAGCAAGAAATTAATCACTATTATTTTTAGCCCTACGGTGGGCGCAAAACTATTTATCGTGAAAATGGTAACAACAATTAAATTTGTAAATGGGACTCTAAAAATACGTGATCTATTACCGAGCTAGTTTGAAAGGGTGATTAGTGCTAGGCATGGACTATAACAGTAAAGATCGAGCTAGCCAAAACGATAACCGAACCATTGAGGGGATGTTCCTGGGCTTAGAGCAAGCCAGTAGATACCTCAGAGTCAGGCCTTGAGACTATCGAGGGCAGTCGGGAAGGGAATAATAGATAAATGTTTGAGTATGTAGAGCTTTATACCGTCAATCTTGAGCTAAATAATAAAGAAAAAAATGAAGAACAATAAAATGTTAAGGTGACCTCGGGGTCGAAGAACAAAGATAACTTAGAAGAAAGAGAGAGAGAGAGAGAGAGAGAGAGAGAGAGAGAGAGAGAGAGAGAGAGAGAGATATTATTTCTTATTGGAGAAGTGAAGCAACATCATTCCTCTACAATATAGGGTGAGTCCCCTTATATAGGCGAGGGGACTCGGTATAGTACGTATATATTTGTCAGAGTACAAAGATGGGACGTCTTGACGCAAGACCGCACAGTAGGCTCTAGATAGGCCAGATCTGTCAGGTGTAGGCATGTGCCCAGGGGACTTCCTCTTATATCCCGGCTTTGGACCTTGCTTCCTTTGAGCTAGACCTCGACGAGCCCTGAGGCCGAGAACTCGACCGTGGATTTCCACTCTTGGGGTCTCGAGGAAAGCTTCCGAAATTTCCTTGATAGCAGAAAATCAAGTCTTCTGATTTTGCCGCATACAAGAGTCTTTTTTAAGTTTTGAATGATGGTTTTATTCGTAGATTCGACCTGGCCGTTTGCCCACGGATGGTAAGGCATTGACGGGATTCTCTTGATTTTGTTGTCTTCAAGGAACTGTGTTACCTTGCTCCCAATGAACCGCGATCCCAATGAACTGCCTCCTGTTATCGCATGTTATTTCAGATAGGATTCTAAACCGGCATATGATGTGATCCCATATGAAATTGATGACTTCCTTATCTCTTATTTCTCGAAGGCCTGCGCTTCCACCCATTTTGAAAAGTAATCGTTCATAAACACAATGAATCTAACCTTACCTTGTGCCGTTGGTAAAGGGCCAAGGATGTCCATTCCCATTTTATGAATGACCATGGTGACAAAATGGAATGTAGTTGCTCACCGGGCTGATGGATCATGGGAGTGAATCTCTGGCACTTGTCGCATTTTTGGACGAATTCTCTGGCATCTTTTTCCATGTTGTCCCAATAGTAGCCAGCTCTGATCACCTTTCGGACTAAGGAATCGGCCCCGGAATGATTTTCGCAAGTTCCCTCATGGATCTCTTAGTGTACATAATCCATGTCGCCCGGTCCCAAGCATACCACCAGGGGGCCATCGAAAGTTCTCCTGTACAGAGTCCTACTTTCGTCGAGCGAGAACCGGGCTGCTTTGGTTTGTAGGGCCTTGATTCTTTCGGATCTGCGGGCAACTTCCCCTCTCTTAGATAAATAATATATTTATTTCTCCAATCCCATGTCAGGCTTGTGGAGTTAATCTCCTTGTGAGCATCCTCGACCACTGATTCGAACAATTGGACAACAGCTCTGGGGAGCAAGTCTTCTTCAGAAGAAGAAGACCCCAGATTCGTGAGGGCATCGGGCTCGCTGTTCTGCTCTCGGGGTACATGGACTAAGGTCCATTCTTTGAAGCGATGTAATGCAACTTCAATTTTGTCCAAGTACATATGTATCCTGTTCTCTCTAGCTTCGTAGCTTTCGTTCACTTGGCTCACTACGAGGAGCGAATCACATTTTGCGTTGACAGTCTCGGCCCCCAAACTTTTGGCCAATTCTAAACCTGCAATCATAGTGTCGTATTCAGCTTCATTGTTAGTCAGTTTCGCGGTTTTTATGGATTGTCTGATTATGCCGCCAATGGGAGGCTTTAGGACTATACCGATCTCGGATCGTCTTATGTTTGTGCCACCATCTGTGAACATGGTCCATACCCTGGAGGACATGCCCAATTTCAATAAAAGTTCCTTCTCTACCTCGGGTACAAGGGATGGCGAGAAATCGTCCACGAAGTCCGCCAGGATTTGGGACTTGGTGGTCGTGTGAGGTTGATAATCGATGTCATACCCTACGAGTTCAATGGCCCATTTGGCCAACCAACCCAATAACTCATGTTTATGAAGTATGCTACAGAGGGGATAAGTTGACAGAACGCAAATATAGTGACACTGAAAATAATGCTTCAGCTTACGTGAGGCGCTTATCAACACGAGAGCCAATTTTTCTAGATGGGGATATCGAGATTCAGCGTCCCCTAAGGTTTGGGTTACATAACAAATAGGAAATTGTGTACCTTGCTCCTCTTGAACCAGTACACCACTTACCGCTATTTCAGACACGACCATATATAGGTATAATGTTTCATCCTCCCCGGGTGTGTGCAGCAAAGGCGGGCTAGTCAGGTATCATTTCAGTTCTTCTGCGTGTTGGCATTCTGGAGTCCTTTCGAAGTTGCTCTTTCTTTTGAGTAGAGAGAAAAAATGGTGACTTTTGTCTGATAACCTTGATATGAATCTGCCCAGGGCCGCTATTCACCATGTTAGTCGTTGGACGACTTTTACATTGTACACCACCATGATCTCTTCGGTGGCTTTTATCTTGTCAGGATTGATCTCGATCCCATTGTTTGAAACCATGAAACCCAGGAATTTGCCCTAACCCACTCTGAAGGCACAATTCTCGGGCTAGAGCTTCATATTGTAGCTTCTAAGGAAGTTGAAAGTTTCCTGCAAATGGTTCAAATGGTCCTCTGTGCGCAGGGACTTGACTAGCATATCATCAATATATACTTCCATTGATTTACCTACTTGATGCTCAAACATTTTATTAACTAGGCGCTGGTACGTTGCCCTTATGTTATTTAACCCAAAAGGCATTACGTTATAGCAATATGTACCATACTTTATGATGAACGAGGTTTTTCCCCTGTCCTCAGGGTTCATCTGGATTTGATTATAGCACGAGTAAGCATTGAGAAAAGTGAGGGTCTCGTGGCCGGCTGTAGCATCAATCAGACGATCAATATTAGGCAATGGGAAAGAATCTTTGGGGCATTCTTTATTTAAAGCTTTATAATCTACGCACATTCTTAGCTTGTTCCCCTTTTTGGGCACTACTACTACGTTAGCCAGCCATTTGGGATACTTTACCTCTCTAATGGATCCGATTTTAAGAAGTTTCGCCACCTCTTCTTTTATGGAGGCATGTTTTACCTCAGACTACAGTCTTCTCTTTTGCTTTACGGGTTTGAATTTGGAATCAACGCTCAGCCTGTGGGAGGTTATTTCCGGTGGGATTCCTGTCATATCTAGGTGAGACCAGGTGAAACAATCAATATTGTTACCAAGAAATTGAATAAACCTTGTCCTAAGTTCGGGGGTCAACCCTGTTCCCAGGTATACCTTACGATCCGGAAGGTGTTCTATTAAAATGGTCTGCTCCAGCTCTTCGACTGTTAATTGTGTCGCATCCGATTCTTTGGGGGGCGACGAAGGTTAGGGGCGAAGAAATCTTCCTCGTCGTCTTCGAGGGTCTGTATGTTTCTCTCCTTATTCGAGATCGGGCATGTGGGGGTTGGCGCCTCATGGTGAATAGCAAACATTTCTTTCGCTGCCTGATGTTCTCCATGTGTGGTCATGATGCCATACCTCGTGGGAAACCTTGTCACCTGATGCAGGGTTGAGAGTACTGCCCTTATGCTGTGTATCCAAGGCCTGGCGAGTAATGCATTGTACCTCATATTGCCATTGATGACCTGGAACTCGGTGTTCTGGATCGTGCCAGATGTGTTGATCTGGAGGGTGATCTCTCCTTTCGTTACTTCACCAGTCATGTTGAAGCCGTGGACGATTCGAGGGATGGGAAAGACTTGATTGAGTAGCCCTAGTTGTTCTACTGTCTCTGATCTAATTATGTTGGCTTAGCTGCCTGGATCTGCGAGCACATGCTTTATCCTGGTATTGTTTAAGATAAACGACATCACTAGCACGTCCTTGTGCGGTTCCATCATGGCCTCGAGGTCCTCCTCGCTGAATACGAGGGTGTCTTTGGGCATGCAGTTTCAGATCGTTCCTTCTTCCGTAGTGGACGTTCTCATTCATTTGAACATGGGTCCTTGGGGAACGTCGGTTCAACCAATAATAATGTGGACGACATGTTGGAGAAACTCCCCTTTCGCCCGGGTTGAGTTAGGTGGTGTACCGACATCTGGGGCAGTCGTGTCCTTCTCTCTGTAGTTTTCAAGGTTCTAGTTCCCCATTTTGCTCATCGAGCTAGGCGCTCTGCCCTGAAATCAAAGATCTTGGACAAGAAAAAGTGTGAAGGATAACTTGCATTTTTGTAATGAAACCAACAAGAAAATAATCACTATTACTTTTAGCTCCACGGTGGGCGCCAAACTGTTTACCGTAAAAATGGTAACAACAATTAAATTTATAAATTGGACTCTAAAAATACGTGATCTATTTTTATGTTAGTTGTTAGAGCAGTTGATGCTAGGCGTAAGAAATCTAATGATGAGATACAAGCTAAAACGAGGCAGTGATCAAACCGAAGGGTTTGCTACCTGGGCTTCGGAATGGTCGATGAAAGGTCTCGGGGTCGATATCGGCTCGAGTTCAAGCTATCCGAGATAACCACGAAGGGGATAACAATTAAGGTATAATTAAAAAAGAGCTCTATGGCCAAAATCGAGCAATAAATGAAGAACAAGTATCAGAGCAAGAAATGGAAAGAGTAGCCTCGAACAAATGAGTTAGAGAGAGAAGAGAGAGAGAGAGATATTACTGATGTAGTGTAGAATGGTTGGAGCAACAGCAGCCCAGCCTTACAAAGTGATGGGGATCCCCTTTATATAGGAGGGGAACACCGTTATAGTGCAAAATGTATTAACTGTAAATGCATGGAGATGGGATGGCTGGACGTGACATTTTGAGACAGGCCCCGGATAAGTCAGTTCTGCTAGATTAAGCTGTGTGCCTTTGGAACTCCCCTTTCGCCTGCTATAATAGTTAGAACGCAATGCCCTCCGAGCCAGTACCTGACGACCCCCGAGGGTGAGTTACGAACTTGGCTTCGAGCCTCGAGGAGCATGACCGTGAGATGACTTTATGAAGGGGAAATCGGGCCCCCAGATTCGCATCATGCAGAGGATCATCATATTGACTCTCTCTGATACGATCAAATAAGGAAGACTGAGAAATCATACAAGCCAATACCTGACTGGGCTCTGAAATATCCAACCTCACGAACTGATTGGCCAAGGCCTGAACATCAACTGCAGAAGAGATCTCTCTCCAAAAGGAATATATGCCAAACTCTCCATACTCACCGCCTTCCTACTGAATGCACCAACCACTACATTGGCCTTCACCATATGGTACAAGATAGTAATATCATAATCCTTTAGCAGCTCCAACCATCTCCGTTGCCTCAAATTGAGATCCTTCTGTTTGAACAAGTGCTGGAGGCTACGATGATTAGTAAACACCTTACAAGACACACCATAAAGGTAATGCCTCCAAATATTCAATGCGTGAACAATGGCACCCAACTCCAAATCATGAACATAGTAGTTTTTTTCATGGGGCTTCAACTGACGAGAAGCATAAGCAATAACTCTACCCTGCTGCATCAACACACACCCAATACCAACTATCAAAGCATCATAATACACGGTATATGAACCTGAAGCTAATGGCAAAACTAACACTGGAGCTGTGGTCAAGGCAGTCTTAAGCTTCTGAAAGCTTGCCTCACACTCATCCAACCACTGGAATGGAGCACCCTTCTAATACAATTTGGTCAAGGGTGATGCAATAGATGAAAATCCCTGAACGAACCGATGGTAATAACCTGCCAATCCAAGAAAACTGTGAATCTCTATGGCTGAGGACGGTCTGGGCCAACTCTGAACCGCCGCTATCTTCTTCGGATCAACCTGAATACTCTCACTGAACCCTACATGCCCCAAGAAAGCCACTAAACCGAGCAAGAACTCATACTTGGAGAACTTTCCATAAAGCTTCTCCTCCCTAAATCTATGCAACACAACTCTCAAATGCTCTGCGTGCTCCTCTTAACTACATGAGTACCCCAGAATATCATCAATGAAAACTATGACAAACGAGTCGAGATAAGGCCGAATTACATTTTTTATCAAATGCATGAATGCTGCTGGGGCATTGGTCTGCCCACATCACCAGGAACTCATAATGACCATATCGGGTCCTAAAAGCTGTCTTAAGAATATCCGAGTCCCTGAGCTTTAGCTAGTGATACCTTGAACGAAAATCAATCTTGGAGAACACTCTCGCTCCCTGAAGCTGGTCAAATAAATCATCGATATGAGGCAAAGGATACTTGTTCTTGATTGTTACTTTGTTCAACTGCCTGAAATCAATGCACATCCTCATCGTGCCATCCTTCTTCTTCACAAATAGAATAGGCACACCCCTAGGTGACACACTAGGCCGAATGAACCCCTTATCAAGGAGTTCCTAAAGCTGCTCCATCAACTTTTTCAACTCCACTGGTGCCATGCAATACGGTGGAATAGAAATGAGCTAAGTGCTCGGCACCAAGTCATACCAAAATCAATATCCCTGTCTGGGGGCATGCCTAGTAGGTCTACAGGAAACACATCGGGAAAATACCTCTCTACGGGGACAGAATCAATACTGGGAGTCTCTGCATTGACATCCCTCCTAAATGCTAAGTATGAAAGAAAACCGTTACCAACTATCAGCTGGGCCTTTAGAAATAAAATCACCTATTGGGAACACAATCAGTCAAACCTCGCCACTCAATCCGTGGCGCACCTGAAATAGCCAACGTCACTATCTTAGCACGATAGTCAAATATAGCACGACATGGAGATAGCAAATCCATGCCTAATATCACGTCAAAGTCCACCATACACAACAATAAAAGGTCCACTCGGGTCTCCAGACCCCCAACAGTCACCACACATGACCGGTACACACGGTCCACAATAATAGTATCGCCCACCAGCGTAGATACACGAACAAAGAGAACAAGAGACTCATGGAGCGTATCCAAATAACAAGAAAAATATGATAACACATATGAAAAAGTGGAGGTGGGATCAAATAACACAGAGGCATCTCTGTGGAAGACTAAGATAATACCTGCAATCACAACATCTAAAGCAATAACATATGACCTAGCTGTGAGTGCATAGAAATAGGCCTGGCCACTACCTGATCGACCTCCCCTTCTAGGGCGACCTCTAGCTGACTGGCCTCTACCCCTAGCTGGGTGGGTGGGGGAGAAGTAACTGGTATTGAAGTCGATAGCTGACTTCTCTGCTGAGATGAACCTCCAAGATGATGAGGATACTGCCTCCACATATGACCAAACTCTCCACACTCATAACAACTCCCTGGTGCTAGAGACGGGGACTGAAGGGAACTCCTAGCACCGGAATGATTAGAAGATGCACCTGGCATAGAAGAGTCCTGAACTGATGGAGCAAGGGATAAACTCTAGGCTTGAAGGGAAATTAGTGATGAATGGCCCTGATGAGAACTGTGAGAACCATAGCCCGATGATTCCCCATGATAATCTGGGAGGGCTGACTGACCATGCCTGAATGGGTGGCCTCCGCCGTGCAAAAACTAACCTCTCAAAGGAGCACCACCGAAACTACCAGATCCCCGTGGCCTCTTGGCCTCCCTCTCATCCCGCTCTTGGCGATGAACCGACTCAATCTCATGAGCGATATCAACAACCTCCTCAAAAGTAGCACCTGACACCCTCTCCCCTATCATGAGAATCCGAAGCTGATGTGTAAGGCCATCTACGAATCTTCGATCCTCTCTCTATCCGTCAGAACCAACCAAATAGCATAATGAGATAACTACGAGAACCTCATCTGATACTATATCACAGTCAAATCACCTTGTTGCAACTGCCTGAACTGCCTGCGCAACTCCTCCCTACGAGACCGTGGCACATACTTCTCTAAAAAAAGAACAGAGAACTGCTGCCAGGCAAGGGGTGCTGCACCAACAGGCCTATGCCTCTCATAAGCCTCCCACCAAGTGAAGGCAGCTCCAAAAAATTGAAAATTAGTAAATGCTACCCCGTTGGTCTCCAGAATACCCGTTGTACGAAGAATCCTCTGACAGTTGTCCAAGAAACCCTAGACATCCTCGCCCTCTGTACCACTGAAAGTTGGAGGCTGAAGTCTACCAAACTTCTCTAGTATGCGCTGCCCGTCCTCTAGCATAACAGAAGCTACATGGTCCTGAGTAGCTACAACTAGCTGGGCTAGATGTGCCCCCAGTGTTTGAAGTTCCGACATGACCTGCTCAGGTGTGCGAGCGATAGGAGTCTGAGTGTCTCCCCCTTCCTGAGAAGTAGCTGTGGGTGTACTAACTGAGATCGCCTGAGCTAGTCCTGTGCATACTGATAGAATCTGGGCCAGGGCCTCTTGAAGGCCTGAAATCACAATAGGCACAACTGGTGCATGAGCTGTTGCTACCAGAGCATCCACAACGAGGACCTGATCATCAACTAGTGCGACTGGTGGATCTGCAGGTACTGCCCTAGCTGCTGTGCGGGCTATACCCCTGCCCCTACCACGGCATCGACCGCGTCCTCGACCTCTGGTGGAAACAGGTTGTGGCACTAGGGGTCATCAATCTTGACCTGTAGCATGTGTCCTCACCATCTTTGAGAGAATAGAACAATAGAATTTAGTACTAGAATCAACAAATTTGTATGAAAGGAATTCAAGAATGCGAAGTTTTCCTAAAGGTTATGCAGCCTCCCGAGGATAAATACAGACATCTCCAGACCGATCTGTGCGACTCTACTAAACCTGCTCATGACTCGTGAGACCTATCTAACCTAGGCTCTGATACTTACTTGTCACCACCCTAAAACGGACCATGTCGTGATGGCACCTATCATGAAACAAGACATGTCGACATAAACCCCAAAACCAACCAAACAATTATAATAAGTCATTAATAAGCCAAAATCCAAAAATGTAAGATAGAATAGAACAGTGCGAAAACAAACCACGACCCGACATCAGGGTGTCACCAGTCATGAGCAACTACAACTCATCTAGAACTATGAATAGACAACATAGTCTGAAACAAAAATAATACAAAGCTAAGTAAAGATAGGAAGGAGAAGCACTAGGCTTTGAATGCCAAGCAGCTACTTAGTCAACTCTGAAAGCCTTCTGGAACACAAATCAACACTTGCTATCGTGAGCCGAGACTCGTGGATCTGCACACAGGGTGCGGGGAGTAATATGAGTACGCCAACTCAGTAAGTAATAAAAGTAAAAACAGTTGAGCAGTAAGAAAACTGATGGGTTTTCAATGACATAGCCTTATGCCTCTTATGTTTTGATGATATAACAAACTTGTTATTAAGAACCATATAAAGAATCTTGTCCACAGGGAATCCTGTCCCACAGGATACAAACTGTTTGAAGTCTGAAACTCAACAAATGGATGAACGATCACAGGAAGGAACACAATAGGCACATTATGCATTGGTCCCGTAGATGTCTCCGATTTCTTTGACAACAAAACTAGTCAGTGACTGTACACGATCAATATAAAGAGAAACACAAGAGGGACCTTCTCCCTTTGGGATTCTCTGACAAAAGTACAGGTTAAGTGCACAGCTGGAACATAATAGAAGAAAGTGACCATCTAGCAAGCGTTACAAATGAGTAACATAATCAGGACGAGGTCCGCTGGTGTGTCATGATAGAAGTACAAAGTCCACTATCCAGCTGGAATGCAACTGCTCAGAAGTGGCTGTGCAGACAGTGCATCAGTCACTTCTAACTATTAAGAAGTTCACCAAGAGTTGACATCACTACCTACTATGATATCTTTTGTGATAAAATAACCTGGTACAAGATACATTTTGTTTTGTGCATTCAGTGATATTCTCTCAAGCAAAAGAAGCATTCATCTGGCATTGAATTCACTGGTGTGTCAAGAACAAGAAGACAACTCCACTAAGGATCAGTTTCTAGTAGAGTTGTATGTTTGTTCATAGTTGAGTTGTAATCTTGTTAATTGCTCTATATTGTAATTCCTAGTTTGCTTTCCTAGAAGCACTGTTCTAGGAACAAACCAAATTCGTAAACATTAGAGTTTATGTTGTGACTAGTAGTAGTCATACATTAAATCCTCTGGAACTTGGAGAGTTATAGAAGTACTTATGGTGGTGCATCACAAGTTAGTTTGACGTCTTTACAATCAGATGTATTGTAAAGTGTCCTATAATAGGTAGATTACAAGTTAGTGAGTTTAAAGCCAACATATGTAGGTTGTGGTTTTTTGATGCCCTTGTGTGGGATTTTTCCACGTAGAAAATCTCTGGCCTCATTTACATTCAATAATTACTGCATTCTAAGTATTATCTCGTAGAGGACCAGGTTCTCTATAGCTTGGCGGACTCATACAGGCTAACAATTGGTATTAGAGCAGGTTTCTCCTATCAGGCTAACACCTAGGAGAAATCCTCAATGGTTGCTCCACCAAGCTCTGAAGAAGGACAATCAACCTATAGACCTCCCAGATTCAATTGTCAATACTATGGCTGGTGGAAGACCAGGATGCATGATTTCATTATGGCGGAAGATTTAGAGTTGTGGAACATCATATGTGATGGTCCACATGTTCCCATGAAGAAGATTGAAGAAACAGAGCAAATGGTGCCTAAAGAAGAAGAGGGTACAACGACATTGACAAAAAATCTATAGAAAAGAACTACCGTCCAAGAAAATCTTGATTTGTGGCATAGGACCTGACGAGTACAACAGTCTCAACTTTCAAAACTGCCAAATAAATATGGGAGGTGTTACAAACCACTCATGGAGGAACCACCCAGGTCAAGCAATCCAAAATTGACATGCTCACCACATAATATGAGCTCTTCAGGATGAAGGATATGAATCCATACAAGACATGCATAACAGATTCACCTACGTCATAAATGAGCTTCATTCGCTTGGAGATGTCATTCCCAAAAACAAGCTTGTAAGAAAAATTCACAGTGTTTAACCTGAGTCTTGGGAATGTAAGGTAAATGCCATCACGGAAGCTAAAGATCTACAGACTCTGACCATGGATGAGTTGATTGGTAATCTGAAAACATACGAGATGAAGAGAAAGAGGGACAATGAAAGAAGAGAGCCTAATAAGGAAAACAACCTGGTGCTTAAAGATGAAAGGAGTGATTCAAGTGATGAAGATAGTGACATGGCCTATATTACTAAGAGATTTCAAAAAATGGTTCTAAGAAACGATGGTATACCAAAGTAGGGCAGTTCAAGCAAAACAAGGAACAATGATCTTTATCACGGATGTGGAAAGCCAGGGCATTTCATAAAAGACTGCTCACTTGCGAAACAGGAGCAGTACAAGCAAAATCCGGACAAAGCAGGAAAAAGGAACCCTGTTCCAGAGAAAAGATTCAATCAAAAAAGTAATGTAGACAATATCGTTAAGCAAGCTCTTGCCGCTTGGGGAGATTCCTCAAGTGAATCCGGAAGGGAATCAGATGCAGAAAATAGTTCCATGATGGCAGTGGAAATTGAAGCAACAAAGTATGATTCATTGTTCACGCTGATGTCTCAATTAGATGATGATGATGAAGAAGATGAAGACGATGAGGTAAACTTCAGGGATGTTCAGAAAAATCTGAAATCCTACTCTTATAAAAAACTAAGGTCTTGATCAAATGCTTAATTGATGCTTATTATAGTCTTGTAAATGATAAGGAGATTGTGACCATAGAACTTAGAGAGGCCGAGCAATCTAGAGATGATCTGTGGTCTGTGTAGTGGATTTAAATAAGACCATAGACAATCTTGAACTAGATAAGGAGGCCCTGAATGAAAAAATAACTAGTGTCGAAAATGAGAGAGACGATCTGATGGTAGTAGTTGTCGATCTGAAAGAAACAATAGAAGGTCTTAGCAGTAAGAAACACACTCTAGAAGAAAAAATCTCCTCTATTAAAGAGGAAAGTGATGACCTTCTAATGATATGCGCTGATCTAGAGGAAACCATTAAGGGGCTCAAGAGAGAACATAGGAATGTAATTCTTGTGAAGGGAAGGAAGTAGCCAGTGAGTCGCACATCTTGCTTGAAAAGGAGTTGAATGCTGTAAAATCTAGTCTTTGTAGTGAACTCGAGAGAAATTAGCAACTCCAAATTGAGTTGGAGAAAGTAAGAAATGATCTTGAGAAATCCTTGAAGTGGACCTGGTCCTCAGATGTTGTTACTGCCATGTATCTCAACAATAGTGGAAACAAGCAGGGGATCGGGTTCTAAAGGGAGAAAACTCCCTACAACCCACACAACATGTATGTCATTGTACTTGATAAGTGGCTATGTACCCACTGTGGAAACAATGAGCATTTTAAAGAAATCTGTCAAGCTAGGGTTCAGTCTGCTCAGAAGAACAAAGCGTTTACTAATAGAGTGAATACTAGCACAGGACCAAGCACCACTCGCAAAAAGCGAATGCTACCTGCATGGACCAGGAAATCCCTCATTCATCCTTTTTATAGTAACAAGGGACCCAATCTAGTTTGGGTTCCTAAACCTAACCATTGACGAGCATGTGCAGGGAGCAGTGAGAGAAAGCAGACTGCGATAGACTATAGACAGTGAATGCCTAAAGCACGCAGCTGAAAAAATCATGAAATGCTTCTCACTGAAAGCCCTACAGGGAGGGAATGTATCCTTGAGAAGAAAGTAAATGGTACATTCTCAGTGAATAAAATGGCAGAAAGGTTCCCTTGGCACTCGAATAGAAAAACATGGAACTGGAAAATGATGCATGGACAATGCTCATCACCCATGGAATCATCAAAAAATTCTAGGAAAATGAAATAAACAATGTTCTCTACTTTAGAACGGGTGCCAAACTAGGTCCTTCCTAAATCAAAACTCGTCAGGAACCGCCAATTGGAAGAAAATACCTTGGTCCTGACAACAGGAAGGATCAGCTTGGGAAGCTCAATGCAAACAGATGAGAGAGGAAATCCTCCTGGGGGACAACCCACAAAACAAGGTCAAAAGTTCTCCAACGAAGGAAGCACTAAAATGGCAGGAGATGCTCATATAATATTCCACAAGGAACTCGCCCTCTGTCAAGGAAGAAACCTTGAGGATTAATATGATGAACCAATACTATCTCTAGGTAATATCTGAGGCTTCAAATCAGGAGGATGACAAAGTGAGCAAGATGTAGGAGACTGGTGAGAGACAACGCACCATCATAAAGAACCGGGTACGCTACTGGTTACCACTGAAACTGAAGGAAGAAGTAAAGATACAGATCATGGCAATACACAAGCAGCAGAACACAAAGTGTGGGGAAATCAAATTAACCCTCATATTTTCCTCTTCAACCTGCTTCTGTTTCACATTGCTAAACAAAAATGCACCTAGGATGATTCATGGCCTCATCAACAACTAGAGAGAAATAGCATCCACATTGAAAGGTGAAATCCTCTTCTGAAAGTCAATTTGAAGAAGGGATTGCCTAGGGGAAAGCCCTGCAAAACAAAAGAGCAAAACTTCAAATATCCTCATAAAAGCCTCAAGTAGAAAAGATCTCCAATGAATCAAGGTGAAGACAAGGTCACAAGAATCCAGTGAAGAACCTGATTATCCTTCTGGTAGCTATGTAAGACACCTTTGGGTAAGGTAGCTAAAGTATTTTCTGACCAAGCTTAACTCACATCAATACCGTTATAGGTAAACACACATGACGATTATAGAAGCTAAAGTTACAATTACGAGTTGCAAGAGGGGAGCTGTTAAAATTTTGTTCAAAATATTGCTCTGGCATCACGTTCTTGTCTCTCAGAATAGTAGTAATGCGTTTAATTTTGCATGCCTTCTCTAAACAAATAAAAATGTAATAATTGTCACGTAATTCAGCTGCTACATCATCCAACTTTTCAAGGTCTGTGTGTCATGTCTTATCCATCAAATCCTTTCACCTCCTTGGTGGAGTAGTATTTCCCCACAAACCTACCATCATCTCTAGGACTATTCAGAACCTATTTCGTTCTTCACTCATCATTAGCACCTCTTGCAAGAAATATTTTCTTTCTATCATGACCCCAATCCCGGTCGTGATGGCGCCCAACCATATAGCTAGGCAAGCCTAACTAATTATCACTCACGAACCCAACCTGATAACTCACTACCGACAATTTAAGGGAATTTAACAGTTTAAAAATAATAAGCCGATGTTTATAATAAAAACAATACGAAACAGACTGAAATATCCGACGAAACACTCCCAACAGAATCTGGAGTCACGAGTCTAGAGCCTCTAAACAACGGAATAACAAATATTCGAAAATACATAAGTTTGGAATGCAGAAATAAAACTGAATAAAAGGGAGAAGTCGGGTCCTGCGAACTTCAGGCAGCTACCTCGATAACTCTGATAGGCAGCGACAGCTCAGCTAAGTCTCCGGGACACCTGAATCTGCACGCATGGTGCAGAGAGTAAAGTGAGTAGTTCCAACTCAGTGGTAATAGACATATATAAAGACTGAAAGTAAGAAATCCCGAAATACCACAATGGAAAGCTGAAACTAACCACTTAGCACACTAAACGATGAAACAACAGTAATCAACGACAGATAGACAAACAGGTATCAATGCATGAATGCAATGCAATGCACATGACCGCTGCGGCGTACAACCCGATCCATTGGGTACCCGCGCTCACTGTGGGGGTTCAGACACTAGAGGGGCTCCTACACCCCAAGCGCAATGACATAGTAGCATTCGCTGCGGCATGCAGCCCGATCCACAATCAGTCCAGTTATATATGCATACAAGCCACACAGGCACAATCAAGTTTACCATTTTCGGTTCCATTTTTAACAGGTATTATCGTTTAAATTATTAAAACCTTAGAAGATTGCTAATCATTTCTAGACAGTATTTAACTCAGGACTGATATCATGGAAACATGCTCAATTTCATGGCAACAACGATAATAATCCCTAAGGGATCCAAATAATTGGCACACAGCCCAAATATGTTCATAACAGTCCAAGTAGGATGTTTACTAGCCAATTTCTAGTCAATAACATAGTATAGACATCACTCGGACGGACTAAGCCATAGTTCCGTCCATAAACGACCCTGCACTCACCATAGAGTACGTGTGTCGCCTCAATACATTGTCACAATGTGAGATACCGGGGTTTTAAACCCTCAGGTCATCATCTACATCTATTACTCTCCTCAAGCCGGCAGTAAGCTAGTCCACAATACCCTTTCCTCTTGAATCGACCTCCTCGCGCGTCAAATCTAGTCAAAACCGCAACGAATACATTACTATATGCTAAAGAAACATAACCCAATCAAAATTACTCGAATAATACTAAAAATCACGAAGTTGGCAAAACCCAAGCCCCGGGCCCACTTCTCGAAAAATTCCAAAATTTACATCAATGGATTCCTCATCTCGCCACGAGTCTATACATATCAAATTTACAAAAATCGGAGTTCGTTTGCCCCTCCAAACTCATATTTAAACTCTCTTGAGTTTTCAAGCCCTAACCTCCATTTTAACCTTTAAATCCTTGAAATTCAGTGATTAATCAATGTTTTTACACCAAAATAAGATATTCCGAGGCTAATAATTCTTACCTGATGAAACTCCTTCGATTTCTCCTCAAAATTGCCCAAGAACAACCCTAGTCGAAGTCCCAAATATTTTCCTTACTTCTGAAATTCGCGAACACTGTTCATTAAACACAGGCCCGATTTCCGCTTCTGCGGTCATTTAACCGCACCTGCGGTACCGCTTATGCGACATATTGACCACTTATGCGGTCTCACTTAAAAATTCATGGGACCGCCTATGCGACTCAGCATCCGCTTTTGCGGTCCTCCATCGACCGCTTATGCGGTGTATTATCCGCTTAAGCGGAACCGCTGAAGCGACCCCCTAGTCCGCTTATACGGAATTGCCCTGGGCCACGCCTGGCCGCTTATGCGGCCATCCCACCGCATTTGTCGAACCGCTTCTGCGGTTCCTTTTCTGCAGATGCTGAAACAACAGAAGGCAGAAGTTTCAGACCTGCAACACCCTTCCAAAATTCCCATTTTACCACCCGAAATCACACCGAGGCCCCTGGGACCTCAACCAAAAGCACCAACACATCCTATAACCTTATTCAAACTTGTTCCAATCCTCACAACACGTCAAACAACGCTACAACCAATAAATACATCGGATTCAAGCTTAGTTTTCATCAAAACTTCCGAAATGCGCATTCAATCAAAAACCGACCAAACGATGTCCGAATGACCTGAAAATTTGCAGACATATCCAAAATCACCTAATGGAGCTACTGCAACTCTCGGAATTCCATTCCGACCCTTGGATCAAAATCTCACCTACCCACCAAAATTCACCAAAATTCAAACTTAGCCAATTCAAGCCTAATTCTACACCGGACCTCTAAATTCAATTCCGATTGCGCTCCTAAGTCACAAATCATTCCCCGAAGCTAACTAAATCATCAGAATTTCCATCTGAGCCCTCTAACTAAATAGTCAACTTCCAGTTGACTTTCCAAAACAAGCTCCTCTTTAAGAGACTAAGTGTCTCATTTCCAACTAAAACCAATCCAATTCTATTCAACCAACTTAAATACTGATATTGAATAAGAGTGAAGCATAATATGGGGGAAAAGGGCGGTAACTCACGTGACGACGGGCCGGGTCGTCACATCCTCCCCAACTAAAACAAATGCTCTTCCTCGAGCGGGTCAAGAAACATACCTGGAGTCTTAAATAAGTGAGGATATATGCCCCGCATCTCCTGCTCGGTCTCCCAAGTGGCCTCTTCCACGGGCCGACCTCTCCACTGCACCTTCACCGAAGCTATGNAATAAATGAAAAACCCTGAACGAACCTGCGATAATAACCCGCCAAACCGAGGAAACTCCGAATCTCAGTAGCTGAGGACAGCCTGGGCCAACTCTGCACCGCCTCAATCTTTTTTGGGTCAACCTGAATACCATCATTGGACACCACGTGTCCTAGAAAAGCCACGGAACTAAGCGAGAACTCACATTTGGAGAACTTTGCATAAAGCTTCTTCTCTCTCAATCTCTGCAATGCCACCCTCAAATGCTGTGCGTGCTCCTCCTAGATATGCGAGTACACCAGAATATCGTCAATAAACACGATCACAAATGAATATAGATACGACCGAAATACACTGTTCATCAAGTGCGTGAACGCGGCTGGGGCATTAGTCAGCCCAAATGACATAACCAGAAACTCATAGTGCCCATATCTCATCCTGAAAG
>MU745425.1:58265-90206 GCA_026770625.1 Nicotiana glauca
GGGCGAATGAACCCCTTTTCTAGGAGTTCCTGAAGTTGCTCTTTCAATTCCTTTAACTCTGCTGGTGCCATACAATAGGGAGGAATAGAGATGGGCTGAGTGCTCAGCACCAGATCAATACCGAAATCAATGTCCCTGTCCGGCGGCATGCCCGACAGGTCTGCTGGAAACACATCTGGAAACTCTCTCACAACGGGCACAGAATCAATATTAGGAGTCTCAGCTTCCACATCTCTCACAAATGCTAAATATGATAGACATCCTTTCCCAACAATCCGATGTGTCTTTAAGAAGGAAATCACCCTGCTGGGAAAATAATCGGTCGAACCTCGCCACTTAATCCTCGGAATACCCAGAATGGCCAACGTAACTATCTTGGCATGACAGTCCAGAATATCATGGTGCGGAGATAGCCAATCCATACCCAGAATCACATCAAAGTCTACCATACCCAACAACAACAAATCAACTCGNAGGGCCTCTGATGCTCATACTTGACCTGCTGATAGTTGAGGCACTGAGCTACATGACTCATAATGTCCTTCTTTATTCTTCTCCACCATTAATGCTGCCTCAAATCTTGATACATCTTCGCAGCACCTGGATGAATAGAATACTGCGAGCTATGGGCCTCCTCCAATATCAACTCCCGAAGCCCGTCCACATTGGGCACACAAATCCGGCCCCGCATTCTCAACACACCATCACTATCAATAGTCACATCCCTGGCATAATCATGCTGAACTCTGTCCTTAAGGACAAGCAAATGTGGATCATCATACTGAGGCTCTCTAATGCGATCATACAAGGAAGACCGAGATACCACACAAGCCAACACCCGGCTGGGCTCAGAAATATCTTACTTCACCATCCGATTTTCCAAGGCCTGAACGTCAACTGCAAAGGGCCTCTCCCCAACTGGAATGTACGACAAACTACCCATACTGATTGCCTTTCGGCTCAAAGCATCAGCCACTACATTGGCCTTCCCCGGATGATACAAAATGGTGATATCATAGTCCGTGAGTAACTCAAGCCATCTCCGTTGCCTCAAATTAAGATCCTTCTGCTTAAACAAGTGCTGAAGACCACGATGGTCAGTGAACACCTCACAAGATATGCCATATAGATTGTGCCTCCAAATCTTCAAGGCATGAACTATAGCAACCAACTCTAAGTCATGAAGAGGGTAGTTCTTCTCATGGGGCTTTAACTGACGAGAAGCATAAGAAATAACTCTACCCTCCTGCATCAATACACAACCGATCTCAACTCTCGAAGCATCACAATACACCGTGTAAGAACCTGAAGCTGATGGAAATACTAGTACCGGAGCTGTGGTCAAAGCTGACTTGAGCTTCTGGAAGCTCTCCTCACACTCATNCGCTGGGACTGTCTACCACGGAGCCGAGGATACTATTTCCTTATATGACCCAACTCTCCGCACTCGTAGCAACGACCTAGAGCTGGAGAAGGGGACTGAAGGGAACCCCTTACTGCAGATGAACCCTGAGCTGAAGAAGATGGAGTAGTACTCTGAGCTAAGAGGGCGGTAAGTGAAGACTGGCCCTACCGATAACCCCGGTGACCACTGCCTAAAGAAGCCCCACTGGACTCTGTGCAACCTGACTGAGGAGGTCTGAAGGAATGACCTCTGCTGCACTGGAACTGGCCCCTAGACGAAGCACCGCTGAAGCTACCTGAACCTCGAGGCCTCTTGGCCTCCCTCTCCTCACGCTCCCAACGACAGTATGTCTCAATCTGCCGAGCCATATCAACTACCTCCTCAAACGAGGCGGCCACAACCCTCTCTCTAGTCATCAAAATACGAATGGGATAGTTGAGGCCATCCACGAACCTCCTAATCCTCTCCCGATCAGTCGGGATCATCCAAGTAGCATGCCGAGCTAGCTGCGTAAACCTCAACTCATATTGGGTCACAGTCATGTCCCCCTAAACCAACCACTCAAACTGACGACGCAGCTCCTCCCTGCGAGACTGCGGTACATACTTCTCTAGAAAGAGAGCGGAGAACTGCAACCAAGTAAGGGGCGCTGCTCCAACAGTCCTACACCTCTCAAACTCCTCCCACCAAGTAAATGCAGGCCCTGAGAACTGGAAAGTAGTAAAAGCTACTCCACTCGACTCTAATATCCCTGCAGTGTGAAGCATACGCTGACACTTGTCCAGAAATCCATGGGCATCCTCACCCTCTGTACCACTGAACGTCGAAGGCTGGAGCCTGCCGAACCTCTCCAATCGACGCTGCTCGTCATCTGGCATAACTGAGACCACAAAATCTGGAGCTGGTGCGACTGGCGCAATTGGGGCAACTGGTGCAACTGGAGCAACTGGGGCAACTGCCGGTGTCTATAATCCCTGGAGACCCTGCTCGGGTGTGCGAGCAGCGGGGGTCTGCTGACCACCCCCGGTCTGAGAAGTAGCTGCTGCAGTGGTGGCTGATATGGCCTGAGCCAGGTCAGTGCAGGCGGATAAGATCTGAGCCAAAGCCTCCTGAAGACCAGGAATCACAATGGGCACTGCCGGTGCCTGAACAGGTGCTGCTTGAGCATCTACAGCTGGAGGCTAGTCCTGAACCTGGGCAGCTGGTGGGTCTGCAGGTGCTGCCCTTGCTGGTCCGCCTCGACCACGATCGCGACCACGGCCCCTAGCGGGTGCCAAAGGTGGTCGTCCGCCATATCCGGTAGCACGAGTTCTCGCCATCTGCGAGAGAATAGGATACAGAAATTTAGTTCTCGGACCAACAAAGTCGCACGACAAGAATTTCAAGAAAGTGAAGTATTTCCTAAAGGTTCTGTAGCCTCCCGAGGATAGATACGGACGTCTACGTACTGATCCGTGAGATTCTACTAACCGACTCATGACTCGTGAGGCCTAGTAACCTAGGCTCTGATACCAACTTATCACGACCCCATACGACCCCAATCCCGGTCGTGATGGCGCCCAACCATATAGCTAGGCAAGCCTGACCAATTATCACTCACGAACCCAACCTGATAACTCATTACCAACAATTTAAGGGAATTTAACAGTTTAAAAATAATAAGCCGATATTTATAATAAAAACAATACGGAACAAACTGAAATATCCGACGAAACACTCCCAACCGAATCTGGGGTCACGAGTCTAGAGCCTCTAAACAATGGAATAACAAATATTCGAAAATACATAAGTTTGGAATGCGGAAATAAAACTAAATAAAAGGGAGAAGTCGGGTCCTGCGAACGTCAGGTAGCTACCTCGACAACTCTGATAAAACTATGATAGACAACGACAGCTCAGCTAAGTCTCCGGTACACCTGAATCTGCACACATGGTGCAGGGAGTAAAGTGAGTACTTCCAACTCAGTGGTAATGGACATATATAATGACTGAAAGTAAGAAATCCCGAAATACCATAATGCAAAGCTGAAACTAACCACTTAGCACGCTAAACGATGAAACAACAGTAATCAACGACAGATAGACAAATAGATATCAATGCATGAATGCAATGCAATGCACATGACCGTTGCAGTGTACAGCTCGATCCATTGGGTACCCACGCGCACTGTGGGGGTTCAGACTCCGGAAGGGCTTCTACAGCCCAAGCGCAATGACATAGTAGCATTCGCTACGGCGTGCAGCCCGATCCACAATCAGTCCAGTTTTATATGCATACAAGCCACACATGCACAATCAAGTTTACCATTTTCGATTGCATTTTTAACAGGTATTATAGTTTAAGTGATTAAAACCTTAGAAGATTTCTAATCATTTCTAGACAGTATTTAACTCAGGATTGATATCATGGAAACATGCTCAATTTCATGGCAACAGCGATAATAATCCCTAAGGGATCTAAATAATTGGCATGCAACCCAAATATGTTCATAACAATCCAAGTAGGATGTTTACCAGCCAATTTCTAGTCAATAACACAGTATAGACATCACTCGGAAGGACTAAGCCATAGCTCCATCCACAAACGACCCTGCACTCACCATAGAGTACGTGTCTCGCCTCAATACAGCGTCACAATGTGAGATACCGGGGTTTTAAACCCTCAGGTCATCATCTACATCTATTACTCACCTCAAGCCGGCCGTAAGCTAGTCCTCAATGCCCTTTCCTCTTGAATGAACCTCCTCGCGCATCAAATCTAGTCAAAATCACAACGAATACATTACTATATGCTAAAGAAGCATAACCCAATCGAATTACTCGAAAAATACTAAAAATCAAGAAGTTGGCAAAACCCGAGCCCCGGGCCCACTTCTTGAAAAATTCCAAAATTTACAATACTGGATTCCTCGTCTTGCCACGAGTCTATACATATCAAATTTACAAAAAACGGAGTTCATTTGCCCCTCTAAACTCATATCTAAACTCTCTTAAGTTTTCAAGCCCTAACCTCCATTTTTAACCTTTAAATCCTTGAAATTCAGTGATTAATCAATGTTTTTACACCAAAATAACATATTCCGAGGCTAATAGTTCTTACCTGATGAAACTCCTTCAATTTCTCCTCAAAATCGCCCAAGAACAACCCTACTCGAAGTCCCAAATATTTTCCTAACTTCTGAAATTCGCGAACACTTTTCATTAAACACAGGCCCGATTTCCGCTTCTGCGGTCATTTAACCGCACCTGCAGTACCGCTTATGCAACATATTGACCTCTTATGCGATCTCACTTAAAAATTCCTGGGACCGCTTATGCGACTCAGCATCCGCTTTTGTGGTCCTCCATCGACCGCTTCTGCGGTGTACTATCCGCTTAAGCGGAACCGCTGAAGCGACCCCCTAGTCCGCTTATGCAGAACTGCCTTGGCCATGCCTGACCGCTTATGCGGCTATCCCACCGCATCTGCGGAACCACTTATGTGGATCCTTTGCCGTAGATGCGGAAACAACAGAAGGCAGAAGTTTCAGACCTGTAACATCCTTCCAAAATTCCCGTTTAACCACCCGAAATCACACCGAGGCCCCTGGGACCTCAACCAAAAGCACCAACACATCCTATAACCTTATTCAAACTTGTTCCAATCCTCACAACACGTCAAACAATGCTAAAACCAATAAATACATCGGATTCAAGCCTAGTTTTCATCAAAACTTCCGAAATGTGCATTCAATCAAAAACCGACCAAACGATGTCCGAATAACCTGAAAATTTGCAGACATATCCAAAATCACCTAACGAAGCTTCTGCAACTCTCGGAATTCCATTCTGACCCTCGGATCAAAATCTCACCTACCCGCCGGAATTCGCCAAAATTCAAACTTAGCCAATTCAGGCCTAATTCTACACCGGACCTCCAAATTCAATTTTGATTGCGCTCCTAAGTCACAAATCATCCCCCAAAGCTAACCGAATCATCAAAATTTCCATCCGAGCCCTCTAACTAAATAGTCAACTTCCAGTTGACTTTCCAAAACAAGCTCCCCTTTAAGAGACTAAGTATCTCATTTCTTACTAAAACCTATCCAATTCTATTCAACCAACTTAAATACTGATATTGAATCATAGTGAAGCATAATATGGGGGAAAAGGGCGGTAACTCACGTGATGACGGGCCGGGTCGTCACACTTCCCTCCTACGATAAGTCATGAACCTTCTTCTTCGATGTATAGCTAGGATCCACTCTTCATCTCTTACTCTCTGTAGCTACTTTTCTGGAAAGTATTCATCTAATGGAAATTGAACAATCATCTCAGTCTACCACTTATAGTACCGTCCCTACTTCATCACCTTCCTTGAAATCAATTTCAGGCCATCACTGTTTCATGCACTCTACCACTTTACACACTTCTGGTCTCTTCTCCACTCCTACTGTCTTCCTATTTCTGCTAAACCCTATTTACCACTATTTTGAGAACCCTATGTCCAATCAATCCTATGACCTATGCAAAGAACATACAGAAGGTTTCACTTCTCAAACTTTAAAAGCCTATGTTAGACTCAGTGACTCTCAAGGAATCACCTGAAAAGGAAACATCTCACAACATCATGGCCATGGCTGCTAAAAGTCTAACAAATAAAGAAGTTTATCTCTCTTCTGAGTATCAGAGGGAAGAGATCTCGCTTTTAGAAAATGCAAGAACTGCAAAACTCCTAGAGTCCTTGACTCGTGAGATATTCCCAGAAAAGCCTTCTGATGAATCCATTTCTCTTCCATGCAAACTCACTCCTGTACCCCCACTCACTCCAAGATCTTAGGGTCCTCCTCAAAATCCCTCACTATCAGGTCACTACAGCAAGAAAGCTCCGAGTCCTCATTTCAGAAAAGTAAGAGGAGTGTCAAGCCAAGGAAAAAGAGAAAAATGAATCCAAAGGATTTCATCAAGAGTGGCAGTAAACCAGATAGACAAAGATGCTTCTAGGGAACCTGGTTCTTTAGTGCAATAGTCTATGACATTTGAGGTAATTGTTGAGGAGCAAAAAGGGTCATATGGGAAGCACAACAACAAGTCTAAACGGAGTAAAATTAAGCTAGCTGTGTCTGAGGAAAATACTGTGGGGGCCGCAAGATGGAAAGGAAAGTCTGCCGAAGGAACCAACAAATAAGAAAGGGAAACCATTAAGGAACCTGGTTCAACAATGTCCTTGACCTGTGATGGTGTTCAGTGGCAGCAAAGACTAAGAACTCAAAAAGGGTTGTGGGGTCGAACATTTGATCCAAAAATTTTGGAAACGGCAGGCATGAGATAGATTCTGGAAATTGTGGAATTTCAACAATTGGAACACCTGTTTGAAGGAAGCATGCCTCTAGTGTACGAAGGCATAGTGCAAACCTTCTACTCATCTCTCTTCACCGTTGAGGTAGATCACATATGTGCTCTTGTAAATGGAGTGGATATCGTACTCGAGTCTTCAATATTGGGAAAAATTCTCAGAATTCCGTGTGAGGGTGTGTTCTTAGTTAAGGTTGTTTGTGGAATAAACTTTCGGAGAGAAATCATGCAAGATCAAGCTACTCAACAAGGGGAACAGGTCCATAAGAAGGTATTGTTTCATGAGTACCAACTTCTCTTTGAACTGGTTAATAAAGTACTCTTACCCCGTTCTGAGAGACATTCCATTGCCACAAAGTTAGATTTGTTCCCGATGGAAGCACTTGATGAGTTTGTACCAATCAATTTGCCAGCAATCATGATAGATCATATGCAAAAGGTGGCAAATTTTAAAGGAGCCAATAATGGGTTACCTTATGGCTTTCTCCTCACTCAAATGTTCAGATTCTATAAGGTTCCATTGGGAAATCCTAGAGTGGGAACACACACGCAAACCTTTTCTAAGACCACTCTAGAAGAATGTGAATGCATAGAAAAAGTTGGTGGAAGCATCTCAACTATTTCCCAGCTGATAAACGCCCAAAATGTAGCCTATAAGGAAATACGAAGGATGAGGGCTTGAAATGCCATTCTAGAAACTCAGCTTAGCCAAGCTACTAAGGGACCTGATTCTGTACATGAGGAGGTTGCCCAACTGAGAAAGGAAAATGAGAGACTCCGGGCTCAACTATTTGAAGAACAAATGGATGCAAATGCTAGACTGGACTTTGTTCTCAAAACCATTATTTTCTCTTTCTCCAAGCCTTCGTCTCTTAGTGCTCCCTAGGATCCTCTCTAGTGTCTAGCTATTTTTGTTCCAATTTCTTGTGGCTGATGTTTTAATGATGTTTACTTGTTTTGTTTTTGTGTGATGGCATGTTAAAATTAACCATTACTTCTCTTGACTTGGTCGGTCCAATGTATACATCAATGAAACAACTCCCCTTTCCTTGCATGTACAACACTGTGTTCCTCCGACTTATCTTTTTTGTCATGTTGTGTGCACATATATGGAATGAGCTAGTTGTTTTAGACTTCTTTATGCTTATTACCTGTTTGCTCTTCGTCATAATTGTTACTCATTTTAATTATGCCAACTTGGGGAAATTAAATAGATGGGATGGGGTTGAGAAAAATAAGGGGGAACTATGCATGTGGTGATCAAAGAAGAAATAGATGGGATGGGGTTGAGAAGAATAAGGGGGAACTATGCCTATGGTGATCAAAGAAGAGAGATCTAAGAATAAGGGGAACTGCTCATTTCTCATATGGTTAACTGTTAATTCTGATCTAAAAGGGAAATTGATGGGTTTTCAATGACTTAGCCTTATGCATCTTATGTTTTGATGATCTAACAAACTTGTTATTAAGAACCAGATAGAGAATTTTGTCCCACAGGGAATCCTGTCCCACAGGATACAAACAGTTTGAAGTCTAAAACTCAGCAAATGGATGAACGATCACAGGAAGGAACATAATAGGGACCCGATGCACTGGTCCCTTAGATGTCTCCGATGTCTTTGACAACAGAACTAGTCAGTAACTGTACACGATCAATATAAACAGAAACACAATAGGGACCTGCTCCCTTTGGGATTCTTTAACAAAAGTACAGGTCAAGTGCACAGCTGGAACATAGCAAAAGAAAATGACCATCTAGCAAGCATTACCGATGAGGAACACAATCAGGACCAGGTCTGCTGGTGTATCCTGACAGAAGTACAAAGTCCATTATCCAGCTAGAACGCAACTACTCAGAAGCAATTGTGCAGACAGTGCAGCAGTCACTTTTCACTGTTAAGAAGTACACCAAGAGTTGACATCACTACCTACTGTGTTATCTTTTGTGATAAAATAACCTGATGCCAGCTATATTTTGTTTTGTGCATTGAGTGATACTCTTTCAAGCAAAAGAAGCATTCATCTGCCATTGAAGTCACTGGTGTCTCAAGAACAAGAAGACAACTCCACTAAGGATCAGTTTCTAGAAGAGTCATATGTTTATCAATAGTTGAGTTATAATCTTGTTAATTGCTCTACATTTTAATTCCTAGTTTGCTTTCTTAGAAGCACTATTTTAGGAACAAACCAAATTCGTAAACTTTAGAGTTTATGTTTTGATTAGTAGTAGTCATAAGTTAAATCCTCTGTAACTAGGAGAGCAATAGAGTGACTTGTGGTGGTGCATCATAATTTAGTTTGAAGTCTTTGCTATCGGAAGTATTGTAAAGTGGCTTGTAATAGGTAGATTACAAGCTTGTGAGTTTAAAGCCTACAGGTGTAGGTCGTGGTTTTTTGATCCCCTTGTGTGGAATTTTTCTACGTAGAAAATCTCTGGCCTCATTTACATTCAACAATTACTGCATTCTAAGTATTATTTCGTAGAGGAACATGTTCTCTATAGCTTGGCGGACTCATACAGGCTAAACAAAATACATAACCACAACATAACGCTACAACAAAATAGTATAAGTCCAAAAAAATGAAGTAACGCAATAACTCTCGTAAAAACATCTTAGTTCAGTAAAACCTTTTAAAAAACACTTTCAATAGTTCCAAACGAGAGATGAAAACATTGAGTAAAAGTGATAAAATCATAAACAACCCCTCGGGCAAAATATCAACAGAACCAGCCTCTCGGGCTACCCCGCAATCACTCGAAATCAGCCCCTCGGGCAATAACATGACACAACAATAGCCCCTTGGGCAATATCACATCTCACACTGGGTACCCGCACTCACTAGGGGTGTGCAGACTCGTGGAGGGGCTCCTATAACCCAAACGCTATAACAAGCCATCCCGTGGCATAATCAGTCAGGCCCTCGTTCTCATATCATGCCACCTCGTGGCGTAACAAATCAGGCCCTCGGCCTTATAATCATGAATCAGTACAACTTGCTGCGGCACGCAGCCCGATCCCATAATATCCTCACAACACAGGTCCTCAGCCTCACTCAGTCAGAAATCTCTCAAGCCACTTGGGCAACAGAAAAACATGATGCTCAGCCCAAAATATCATTTAAAATGTCAAAACAGAGTAAATATGGCTGAGTTATGAAAATAATAAAAAATAGCATGACTGAGAATATGACGTCAGAATAGTGAGGAATAACAGTAAAAATCCCCTAAGGGTCCAAAACAATTGACATGAGGCCCAAATGTGGCATTCAGCCCAAAACATGATAACACTTTCCAAAACATAATGATATCAAACAAGTTTTAATCAAATACGGGACTTAATAGTCATACGGGACGTACTAAATCACTATCCCCAATGGTGCACGACCCCACACTCATCATCTAGCATGTGCGTCACCTCAAAGTAGCACAATGATGCGAAATTCGAAGTTTCATACCCTTAGGATATCATTTACATCATTATTTACATCTATCCGGTCCAAACTCTAGCCCACGATGCCTTTGCCTTATGACTCGGCCTCCGGATGCTCTAAATCTAACCAAAAATAGATTTATACCATCAAAATACGATAAGGGAACAAAGCCCGCTCAAAAATAACCAATTTACATCAAAAATCCTAAAATTGGCCAAACCCGACCACCGGGTCCACGTGTTGGATTCCAATAAAAGTCACAAAACTAGAATCCTTTCACTCTCACGAGTTCATACATATCAAACACATTAAAATCTGACCACAAACGACCCCTCAAATCCTCAAATCATACTCTCCAATTTCAAGCTCTAGCTCTCCAATTTTAGGCTTTAGATTCCACAAATTCCATGTCTAATTAGGTAGAAATCGCAATAGGAACGAGTATTGAGTCCAAAAATCTTACCTCCAAGTGTTTCCCTTTGATTCCCTCTTCAATACTCCTCAAAAAGCTCCAAAATCGCTCAAAAAATGGTGGAAGATAGACCCAAAATCGCGAACATGACTATTTAATCATTCTGCCTAGGTGACATATCCTTCTTCGCGAATGCGGTCAAAGCCTCGCGTTTGCGAAGCACAAAACTCGTTGACCATAAATTCCTCTTACGCGAACACGACCCCCAGCTCGCGAACGTGAAGTTTCCGCTTTCCAGACCATCGCGAATGTGACCCCCTTAACGCGAACGCGAAGCACAAATGACCATGACCCCAGCTGCCCCCCTTTACTCTATGAGAACACGGGAACCTCATCGAATTCGTGATGCACACTAAACCTCACCCTTCACGAATGTGGGACCAACATCGCGAACGCGAAGGCTAAATTTACTGCCTCACTTCTCATCCCTTCGTGAAAGCAAAGGCCAAAACTCTGCAACACATACAAAAGAAAATCTGCAATTTCTCAAAACAAGATTTTATCCGTTTAACCACCCAAAACTCACCCGAGGCCTTCAGGACCTCAACAAAGCATGCCGACATATCCCATAACATCATTCAAACTTTTTCCAATCTTTGGAACACTCAAAAAATATCAAAACACCAAATCATCATCGGATTCAAGCCTAAGAAAATCCAAAACTTCCAAATTTTGCTTTCGATCAAAAAGTCTATCAAAGCTCGTCTGAATGACCTAAAAATTTGCACACATGTCAGAAATGATACAATGGACCTACTCCAACTTCCGGAATTCCATTCCAACCCTTATATCAAAATCTCCGCTACCAACCGGAAAATGCCAAAATTTTAATTTCGCCAATTCAAGCTTAAATCTACTCCGGGCCTCCAAAACACATTCCGATCATGCTCTGAAGATCACCTCCCAAAGATATCCGAATCATAAATACCAAATTCCGAGATCGTTTACTCGCAAGTTAAATCTCGGTTGACTTTTCCAACTAAAAGGACAACTTAAGAGACTAAGTGTATCATTTCTTTACAAGACCACTCCAAACTCAACCTAACCAACACGATATAATGAAATACAGCTAAACAACATAGAAAGAAGTAGATATAAAGGAAACGAAGTGGTAACTCATGAAATGACCGGCCGGGTTATTACACTGACTTTTAAAACAAGTGATGACCTTTAGGGTCATCGCAGTAAAAGCTTAAAAACCTTTCTACATGGGTAGTAATATCCTATTCGTGGGTCGAGATCACCACCTCTTTATCCCCCCAGTTGTTGTATTTCTTTACCTGCTCGAGGTATCCCTCAGTTATCGAGCATATATACCTCGACACTGGCTCGCACCAACCAGGAACCGAAGAGGCCTTATTGGTTTGAAGTCAGAGTTTATCGCACACCCCCAGGAATACGCTCCTCAAGGCGGGGTTCAACCAGTATTTTGTTGCCGGCCGGTTGGGAAGATAAAGTAGCTTCTATTTTTGGTACTGTTTTCGATGTTTTTGCCATTTTAGTATGGGTTTGAAGAAAGAGGAAGGTAATAGGACTTGATGTGTGAGAAAAGATTAACAGCGAAACCTGAAGATTTGTAGAATGAAAGAAATTAGGAGATGTAATAATTTTGGGGATTGGAAGAAAGTGAAAGTAAAGTTTGAATCAATTTGGAGAAGGCCTATTTATGGGATTTACGACAATGGTTCATGGAGATGATGTCATAATTGGTCGTGGTCAAAATCCAAAGCTCAATTCGTTTTTTGTCATTGCACTCCAAAAAAGGAGGGGACTATCTGTATAAGTTAAAACCGGTCCCACCTGATTTTACTATTTGACCAAGACCAGGAGGTTGCATCGAAGGTAGGCCTCGACTAAATAACGAGGATAAGATACCGAGTTCAGATTCGAAGTACCTATCGAGATAGAGGCTGGTAACAATCAAATCCAAATGAGACAGATACCGAGCAAGATCAAAGATAGAAAAATAATAAAAAGGCGAGATATCCGAGATTGATCGAGGATCATGGCGTAAATCTCGGAACAGATCAAATCAGAAATGGTTAATTAGCTAATCATGATTAGTGTTATACCATAAGTGGAATGTTTTTACTATATAACGGGAGTTCTAATCATTTGTAGGACGCATTGTTGACAGACACAAAAGCAATATAATTCTCGTTCTCGCTTAAATTCTTGTTCATCAGCTTGTTATATTTTAATTGTTCTTGCATCAACTAGTTCGAGGGAACTCTAACTCAAGGGATGAGTTCTATTCAAACACTGGTTTGCTTTACTTTATTGTTTATTACTATTATTAATCTTGTTATTTATCAGTTGGTGTTAAGTGAAATCACATATTCTTAAAACCATATTATAAGTTTAATTGTTATACAATTTTAAGGGTAAACAGTTTGATGCCCACCGTGGGGCTAAGGATAATAGTGATTGTTTAATACTGATTTCGATAACATACACTACTTTATGCTTGTTCTTGTAAGTGTTTTTATTTTCAGGATAAAACATGTCAAACTCACAAACAACACCCACACATGGTGACAACGGCCTCAGATTTCATGGGGAAAATGACAATATAACCGCCCTAGGGATCGAGGTGCCTCTGGCTGATCTTATTATTTGTAAGTAGAAAATATGAAGATTTAGTTTTGAATATATATATGTGTGTGTGTTTAAAATTATTTATCCGGTTATGCAATGAATGTGTAGTATGTGATGTTATCACTATGACTATAGTGATGAAAAGTGTATGCCTGGCGAGCATAATCTAGATATATATCTATATCCATATTATTATAAAAGTACGAATAATTTATGCTAAAAATTGGACGACGAAAATATCCTCGAAATGTTGATAGACTTTTTTAACCTTAAATATTTATATAACTTGAGGATACAATTGTACATCACTAAACATTGAGATTCATTTCCCATTTAAACCATACTTTACAAGCCTACATAGTAGACTATGGGTCAAACTAACTTGGATTTTATTTGAATATGTTCCTCAACGTGGATATTGAGCACAAATATGGAAGAATAGGAAAAATTGAAAATAAATTGAGAATTCACTATTATGACCGCTTTGAGAATATTCTACTCACGAATATTCAAGTGCTGCTGCTACCCTTTTTTAAAAATTGTTATTAAATTTTATGCATAATGAGTAACAATTAATTAGAATATCTATTCAACTGAAACTTTATAACTTTCGGTATGTACTTCGTAATATTTCACACATCTTCACTTGAATTTCCATTTATGTCACGGAAATTTAACTTTGCTCCGCCGCTAGAGATATTTGTGTGTCGCAAGAATATAAAGAAAAATTATATTAAATGCATGAACAATAATGTTGGTTGATAAAATATACGTTAATAATTAAGTTCATATGGGATAAAATTGTAATAATATAAACTTTGACTTCAATTGAAATTTCACCTACTACTTGAAATGAAATGTCATCAACGAATTCAAGTATGCAAGGAAAACTTTATGCTAAAATCTAAATCATAATTAAATTAGCATTACACTTAATGGTTGGAAATCGAAATAAACCATAATAGATGTGTTTACCGTAAAAATGGTAACGACAATTAAATTTGTAAATGGGATTCTAAAAATACGTGATCTATTTTTATGCTAGTTGATAAAGTGGTTGATGCTAAGACTATGAAGTTTAATGAAGAGATTCAAGCTAAAATGGGGCAGTAATCAAACCGAGGGGCTTGCTGCCCTGGCTTCGGACCGGTCGATAGAGGACCTCGAGGCCAATATCTGGGCTTGATCTCGAGCTATCGGGGGTAGTCGGGAGTGGGATAATAGATGAACTATGATTAAACAAGGCTCTTTATGGCCAATACCAAGAAATAAATGAAGAACGAGTGAGAGAATAATAAATGCTAAAGTGGCCTCGAGCTAGTATGAACAAGCCAATTAGAGAAGAAAGAGAGAGAGAGAGAGCAATACTATTGATATCGTATAGAATAGTTGGAGATCTCCGATGTTTTACAAACTGGCCTGGATTCCCTTTATATAGAAGAGGGACTACAATATAGTATATAGTGCATTAAATGTAAAGATACGTGGATGGGACGGCTAGGCACGATGCTAGACTCTGCTGATTCTGGCTGCTCGCCTAGAGAATCCCCCTTCCTCAGAACCTTTGTTGGGTCGCGGATGAACCTCGGGGGAGGAAGATCGATCGTAATCTTGTAGCCTCGAGATGCAGATTTGACTCCCCAAATGCACCTTAGTTCCGAGAAATAGACTCCCCTGATTTTACCGCATACAGATAGTCTTCGCGTTTCCTAGAATAAAGTAATAGAAAACGATTTTGAACCGTCGTCTCAAGGTCATCCTTATTGTGACGTCAACCATCTAAGAGCATTAAATGTCATGACCCAGAGAACTGTGCAAGGCCTCTGTCAGATACGATAATCAAGAGACCCACGAACTGCCATTGGCTCGTCCTTTTCGCTTCCTCAACGATTCCTATAAATGCACCAGTTGCTAGACACTTCCCACTTTTACCCCACTTACAAGCCCACGAGATAGAATTTTTGCATTTGTCACTCTTTCATCTTTTCACAGAAGGATTTTTACCATTGACATGGCTAGGACCTCTGGAACTGTTCCCCGACAGAACGATACTGCATCATCATCCCGATCACCTAAGGAGGAAACCAGAGCGATTTCCTCTTTGGAACAATGTACCCTACCTTGTATTGACACGTCAGAGGATTTTGGTGTCGATACTACTTTATCTACGCCGGGCCGGTGCGAGCACGTGTCTTGATATGTTAGCATCGTGACCGATATTAGCAAGGTGAGGAAGGACTGCCGATGAAGCAAGGCAGTAGAGGTGGAGATTCCTGGTCCAAATGACAATATAACTGACTTTAAGGCTAGCTTCCTTCACGTATACACCTACTCATTCACCATGGGCCCTGATAAATCTATCGAGTCTCCTCCCCTGGAGATCGACCCGATTATCCTAAACTTCTGCGATTTGTACCAAGTGAGACTTGGTCAGATCTACCATTATTTTTGGAGGATAGTGTTGATGCTTCGTCACTTTACCGAAGGGGTTGAGGGTGAGGTTTTTAACCTCAATCATCTTATTGGGATGTACAACCCTTGACTGTATCGAGGCATAATAAGGCTCCGCCATCAGTCCAAGAAATCTTTTTTCACGAGCGTCGATGAGGGAAAGGATCGAGGATGGATGAGTAGGTTTATCTAAGTAAGGACCTCGAATGTCATCTCGGACCAGAGGATGCCCTTTCCAGAGAGGTGGAATGACCGACGTAAGAAATTTTCCCCTTATCTGCTTTCCAACTACTCTTCCTTTTGACATAATAATCTCTTTGTGCTTTTTACAGCCGCCGCTTGGCACCCGGAGGTGGTCCCAGATTTGTCAGGATGGATCGGACGGTTGAGCGAGAAGTTCCCATATCACGTTCAGTCTTGGAATGGCCTGGCTAAGAAGTGTTGGGTTGAAAAAAATCATGGTAAGATTACTTTTTTGCCTATGATTCGTAGTTTCTGTTCCTTTCTGAGCCTTTAGCAAATGCGTATTAAAGTTACTGCGTTGGTGCAAGTTTTGGCGAGAATATGCAAATGAGGCCGCCCCCTGATGGTAAAGCAAGGGCCTTGGATCCTGACGTGAGCAAGAAGAGGAAAAGCAGGGAATTGTTCGTCATGCGACAAAGAAAACTAGGTCACTCAAGCATGCCGCTGCTGGGACTACTGCTTTGACCTTAGAGTCGAATCCTGATACCGAAGGAGAGGATGATGATGGAAGCCCATGGATGAGGAGAACGAGGTCGAGCGTGAGAGACTTGCAGGTGCCTCGGTCGGAGGCCACTGAGTTCAGAACGATTGGCTTCGGTCAGGCTCGAGGGTTGGGGGTCCTTGAAGAAGATATTGATGTAGCTTCGAATCGCGCGGCTTGTTTTGCTGCAGCTTCCGCCAAGAGAACCACTGGCGTTGGCCCTAAAGGGTCGGGGATCGAGGCCTTCCACGAACGTTGATTTCCACTTAGAGAAACTGGTAACCTGAATGACCTTACATCGAGCTTCCCGGTCTCATCGGGGAAACTGCGAGATTCCCACTGGATGATCGATGCCACATCGGGGACTCCTCTCGAAGGGGAGACTTTATTGCCAACATCTTTGATCGCGTTATTGATTGAGCTGACCTCGATATTCCTGGCGCCCTTAAAGCGGCAGAGAAGTCCATGAAGTAGGTGATAGTTATTTATCGTGCATTTCTTTCGTGCTCGAGCATCATTCTTTGTCTTTCTAACTTTTCCGCAATGCCGTAGTGTAAAGAGATGTATGATCATGCCATACTCGGGCTCCGTGGGGAGCTTTCGTACCATGAAAAGGAGCATAAAAAATTTACTTTGAAGCTGCGGGATTCAGAGGCTTGCTCTGCTCGTGGAGATAAAGAGCTGGGGGAACTTTGGGCCTCTTTGGGAAAGGCACTCCGGGAGAAGGCCAATCTTGCTGCTCAGGTACTTTGCCTTGCTCATACCCGACCTTTTACCTCATATTCACATACATTTAGTATTAGCATATTCATTGATTGCCCTTCTCACGTAGGTCGAGCAGAGTGGCTCGCAGATTAATCAATTGAATACGGAAATCTTCTAGTTGAGAGAGCGAAGTGAAATAGCGGCCTTGGAGTTGGCGACATCCCAGGATCTTCTCAAGGATGCTCTCAAGGAGATTGATGCTTTGGTTGCGACTAAGTCCGAGGTCGAACAAGATGCGGCTACTTATCATGAGGACACGACAACCACACATATAATAGCTCATGACATATCCATAGCAGCTGAGCAGAAGCTAATCCGGGCTATCGAGAATGCTAAGGCGGAGGCGAGGAGAGAGACCTTGGAGGAACTCGGCGCTAGAGGAATCGACCTGTCAACTGATCTTGAGGAAGCCCGTGCAGTGGAGGAAAGGCTGGTGCTTTGTATTGCCCATGATAATGGCAAAGATAATAGTGATGGAGAGTAGTCTCCGAGTCTTTTTTTTAATACCTTTTTGCTTTGTATGCTGCCCCCGGGGAATGAACAGTGTAAAGATTTTTTTGACAATGTAAAAAAGGTGTTTTCGCTCTGCCAACCCTCCTCCTTGCCCTTTTTCTTTTGCATTTAATCTTTTGCCTCTCAGCATCAGCCCTTCGGGGCCTGTTCCCGGACCAACCGGGGCCCTAAAACTGGCCATGCCTCGGGTTTAAATCGATAGCTCCTCTCAAACCAATGTTTGCGATGTCGGGGGTCTCCCTGAGGTCCCGCAGTTTCTCTGAGTCACGTGGGAGCCAGAGTGATTCTTCCAGTACGTTCGACTAGGAGAGGGTGACGTTAACATGGCCAAAATTAATTGGCCTTCTTGGGTAAGCGGGCAGTTGTTGCTTCGCCCCTATATATTTTCTCACCTGCCTCTTAAGTGGCGAATTTGCTGTTCTTGACATGGCTATCTCTTCTGCAGAGACTAGCGCCTTGTGCTAGTCCTTCCGCTTCCCTATTTCAGAAGATTTTTCTCTGATCCTTACTTTCTTCCCTCTAGTGTGCCGTAGCCATGGCCGCTTCTTCGACATCCGATAATCGGGCGGAGGGGAGTCTCCCCTGTGTTCTGCATTCGATCGGTGCCAGCATCTCGCTTCCGACGTCGGGATAGCGAGGCTCGGGATGTTTTGCCTTAAAGAGGGCTGTCACGCCAGGGAAACCTCCCAATGTTCTGAGCCATCGAGAGCATGTGTCGAGGATCGTTTCATTAGTTAGGGAGAAAAACCTTGAGATGATCAGAAAAGAATGCGAATGGAGGGAAGGCGCGATTTTGCAAGTACCTTCCCCCGAGGAGAGTGTCATGACTTATGTTGAGGGATTTTTGAGCGTATATAATTATGTTTTCATGCCAGGTTCCCCGGACCAGGTCGTGCTGGATTTATGTCGAAGATATCAAGTATTGTTGGCACAGGTTCATCCTTCTCTCTGGAGAATAGTGCAAGCGGTGAGATATTTTGTCGAAAAGGCCAGTATAGAATTTACCCTTAGCCACCCCGTGAGATTGTATTGGCCATTGCACTATCGAGGCCTGATTGCTCTTTAGTATTGATCCACCTGAGTTTCTGTAATTGGCATCGAGGAGGATGAGGACTGTGGATGGATGAATCGGTTCATTAGAATCCGACTAACTGATGTTATTCCTGGAGAATTTCTGCCATTTCCTGAGAAATGGAACTTCACACGTAAGTGCTTCATATGAACTATCTTTGTTTCAACCTGAGGCTGGCTTCGTAATAATATCTTTCTATTCTTTATTTGCAGCAACCCATTAGTTACCCGGCGAGGTCCCTAATTTAGCCGAGTGGTCTCACAAACTGGCACCTTGCTTAATTTATGACAGGCACCGGTGGCGAGATCTGTCAAAAGGGAGATGGGAGGCGAAACATCATGGTAAGTGCCCGACGCTCTGCGCTCTGCCTCTTGATAGATGGGATCTTTCTTACCGTCTTATTTGATTTATCTGTCGCTGGCATCAGGAGTCTTTTCGAGGCGAGGCCGTGTCCCTCAAGGGAGGAGGAGGGGTTGCTGGCCTCGGGATCAAGGAGTGTCGATAAAAGGAAAGATGTTTCGGGGTGCGAAAAGGGTCGTAGCGAGGCAAATTCTTTGCAGTAGTTGAGGAGAAGTGATTCGGTCAATCGATGACCTTTTGGGGGTGGTACTCAACCGGACGTTGCTTCGACCTTCGGTGAGGCTCAGCATTGTGGCCTTATGGTGAGTTTTGACTACTGTAAGAACGTTCTGGCCCATGCTCTTCTTAGTTTTTCCTTAGCTGGCTTTCTTTCATAGGCCTTCGATAGACTTAAAGTAGAGCTACTTCGTTGCGAGGGCCCCTTGCGGAAGGCTCTGGATAGGGAGAAATCTCTCAAGATTCTTTGGCGGCAACGGAAAGGAGCTCGTCTTTTTAGGACGTGAAGTGGACCGGAGTCGTGTCCGGGAGGCCCTCTTGGTGAAACAGATACCCTGCATTCCATACCGGCTTGTATTCCCTTTTTATCTTGGCGTCTTGATGTTTTGCTATTTCAGTTGAAGGGCAAGGTAGATGAATTGGGACAACTCTAGGGCGAGGTTGGCCAAGTCAAATGTGAATTCACCGAGCTGCAAGCGTATGTGAATGCCCTTCTTGTGGCCAAGGAACGAGCTCAAGCCAGAATTTCCTCTCTTAAGGCGCAAATCAAGACCGTTCGTGCAAACAATTTTGCTCGAATGGAGATGATCGCAAGGCTCTTATCCGAGCTTTCGAGGGTGAAAAGCAACATGGTAAATATCCTGGCTGAGGTTGTGATGAATAATACCAGGGCGGGGCAGAAAGTGGCGGCCTATTCAAGGAGCGCTGCCGCTGCTAAAGCTGAGCTGAAGAGGACACTCGATCGTGCAAGCAATAGTAATGAATATTTGAGGTGCAGATCCCGGAGGGAAATCCTCGAGGAGATTCATGCCAGAGGCTTCAATCTCTCGGGGGAGATGGATCAAGCCAGAGGAGAGGAATATGATGATAAGTTCCTTCTGTCCGATGCAGAGGATGGCGAAGAGGAGGCCACCTGTCCATAGTTGCCGAAACAGGGAATGTCTATTCCCTGCCTTCTTCTTTGTGCATATAGCTTTCATAATATATCATAGGTTGAGGTTGTGCTCCACCGCCAATATGTAAAAATAAGAGGGGGAACCTTTGCAATTTGTATCTCTTATACTCTTATTTGTCAGGATTTCAATTGGGTCGATTCGACCTTTGGATTAATAGAAATTTCTGAACCATAATATGGCCTCGATGTCTGTTAGGCCGGTGATAGAGGCTTTTATTTTTTGCACTTAGGCTTGCGCATTTTAACCGTCTTCGGGTTCAGTCTCCGAATCGGGATCCGATTAGAGCTCAACTTACCCTCGAGTTTTATGTTTACATGGGCTGGTGATAGTGGCCCTTACAGCTTGGGTTGGAGTGACCTTTTATATATGTGTCCCTTAGGCATGTATAGTTAACTATTTTGGAGCCAGTCTCCGAATCAGGTTAAGACTCGAGCTCATTTTAATCCTCAAGTTTTCAATTTTCAAGATGGTGACAGTGGCTCTTACGCTGTTTGGTCATTGAGACCTTTTAGTGTGAGGTCCGGAGGCTAGCTTGCCCATGGGCAGTTTGTAGGCTTTGTTTTCCTCTGGTTAAGGTCTTTTTTAAATGATTTTTCCTGACCCGTCTTCGATTCTGGAAGAACCTCAATTTCAAGTCGTTAGCGGCGATGTTCGAGCACCTCGGAAGGTTCTTAGTTCGTAGGCTAAGTAGCTCGAATCCTTGTGATTTGGAGCTGACATGGTCGAAGCTCGTTTAACTGTTGAGGGAAGATAATCGGTTCTTTTCGAAGTATATTCGAAGTAATGGCTTGCGATTTTGTTAGCGACAGTTGGGCATCCCCGAGTCACGTTAATTTGGCTGGAGCAGCCATTTTGATCGTAGTCAAATGTGATTGGTCGGAGCTATTTTTGATCCTGAGTGATAGTTTAGGCGTCTACACTGAGGGTATGCCCTTTCAGCATTCTTACAAATGCGACGTATAGCCTAAACTTTGGGATTGAGTTTTATTCCTGTAGAAAGGTCTTAAAAAATTTTCATGCCTGCTGAGGTCTTATAGTTTTGTCATGCCTATTGACGTCTTACAGTTTGTCATGCCCGTTGAGGTCTTACAGTTTTTGTTGCTATATAGAAAAGATCTGGTTATATTGAGTCTGCCTACTCAGGGGTCTTACGGCCTCGGGTTTTCAAGTGTAAAGTGATTGGCGATAGTCTCTGAGTCATCGAGTTTGCTTAGGATCGAATGCCATTATTCGTGAGCTCGAAATTACCTTTTTGGGGCCTTTTGAGCCTGCAGTTCCGACCTTGGGGTCGTACGGGTGCCAAACTGTTGGCGCTAAGTCTCTGAGTACTTCGGGATGCATCTGGTGGAGGGACCCTTGCCATGAGCATGTTGAAATTCCCTTTTCTGGGGTAAGAGATGCTGAAAGATATTCTTTATTGCTTGGTGTAAATACATGTTATTTTGTTGTTGCGAGCTTGGCCCGACGGGCGCGGCTTTTTGGACCGTTTGGTCTAGTACATCATTTCCTATTTGAGTTGCATTCATCATTTCTTGGAGTGGGGCTGGTTTCAGAGGAAGTCACGTACGCTCACTGAATTCTTCTTGGGAAGTGCGTGGGTGTTTCCTCGTTAAAAACCCCTACCAGTAAAACCCCGTTTCGGGATAAAAAAACTGATCAATGGAAAAAAATACAACGGACGCTTGGAAGCCTCAAGATCTTCAAGCCGGAGTGGCATCCCGATTGCCTTAGTTGCTTTCCCATGCAAGAATTATCGTGAAGTAGAAGATAGAAAGAGGGAGGGGTGATTATACTTTGGTGGCGACGACGCTCTCGAGTTCCGAGGCTTGTTTGGCAGTTGCTAAGTGGTCTTTCATTTTGAATGCATCTAGGGCGACCGTCAAAAAATTGTATGTACAACGTGTCAGGGCTCGTCTGCTTTGTTCCTTTTGGCTGTTTCTCCTACTTGGGATTGGTTTTTAGTCCGATTGCTGAGAAATTAACGAAGGTGCCCGTAATCGAGCAGTCGGGCCACTTCCTCTTGGAGCTGCCTGCAATCTTCGGTTTGGTTCCCGTGTGAGTTGTGAAACTCGCAAAGCAAATCGTCGTTCCTTTGGGAAGGATCCGAGTGTACCGGTCTGGGCCATCTGGCTTCCCTGATTTTGCTAATGGTGAACACGATTTCTGACATATCGACATTAAATCTATACTCGGATAGGTGGGGCCCCCTATTGGCCTGCATATCCGTCGTAGCCATCTCTGTTGAGGGGTCCCCTAGGGTTCTGTCCTTGGTTTACCAATTGGTCGTTATGAGGTGAATTGCACTTTTGAGCGTTTCTACTATAATCGGGGTATGGTTGGTACCTCTATTTATTTGATCTTTACTCTTTTGCCAAGAGCCTGCTCAGGTATACTCATCCTGAAGGGGATACCAGCTGGTCGTCCTCGACCATGATCATTGACTGGTATCGGTTGTGGACGTCCGACTAGGTTACGGCGGGATACTCGATCAGATTTTCTTTCAACTGCCTTGATGCCGTCGAGCTTCATTCGTTCAGTCCTTGGGTGAAGGCCTATACTTCCCAGTCATTGGAGACTGGCGGTAGTTCCATCCGTTCCATCTGGAAGCGGAACACGAATTCCCGCAGCATTTCGTTCTCTCTTTGCTTGATTTTGAAGACGTCAGACTTCTTTGTTGCCACCTTGATGGCTCCGGCATGCGCCTTTACGAAGGAGTCTGCTAGCATGGAAAATAAATCTATGGAATTCATGGCCAAGTTGTGATACCACATCATCGCTAACTTCGAGAGTGTTTCCCTGAATTTTTTCAGCAATACAGACTCGATCTCATCATTTTTATATCGTTTCCTTTTACTGCGCAGGTGTAAGCAGTAACGTGTTCATTAGGGTCAGTGATACCGTTGTACTTAGGGAGTTATGGCATCCTGAACTTCTTTGGAATGGGCTTCGGGGCCACTTCCTTAGGGAACAACCTTTTTATGAACTTCTTCGAATCCATGCCCTTGAAGACCGAGGGTGCACCTAGTATCTGATCGATCCTAGAGTTGTAGGTCTCGACCTTTTTATTGTTGGTTGCTATCATTTTCTTGCCTGACTCAATCTTTTTGGTGAGATCCTTCAACATTCTCACGATAGCAGGATCAGCTATGGATCCGTCGTTGCTTCACCTCTCCGGTACCCGTTCGGCTGGGGGAGTAGTTTTCGGCACTACTGTGCTGGGAGTCTTCGGATGGCTTTATAACTGAGCGATATCCAACTACTGTGCCTGCAGCATTTCAAAAATATCGTGAAGACTAACTTCCTATGTATCCCGAGCCAGGGTTTTTTGGGCTTCCAGTTGGTCGCCATGTTGTGTGCTTCCGTCGGTGTGCGAGGTTTCGTCAACCTCTTGTGCGTCCTGTGAATCCGCATCCGCTAGGATCGGTCCAGGCATGTTATTGGGATTCTGGGGTTGCGTTCCGGTTGTCGGAACAATCACGCCATTTTCCCCATGGTTTTCGAGTTTGTCGTTCTCGACTCTATTTACCGAGCCAGACATTTCAACCTGAAATCAAGAGATCTTGGACAAGAAAAAGTGTGCAAGATAACTGGCGTTTGTGGAATGAAACCAGCAAGAAAATAATCACTATTATTTTTAGCCCCGCGGTGGGCGCCAAACTATTTACCGTGAAAATGGTAACGATAATTAAATTTGTGAATGAAATTCTAAAAATACGTAATCTATTTTTATGCTAGTTGTTAGAGCATTTGATGCTAAGACTATGAAGTTTAATGAAGAGATTCAAGCTAAAACGGGACAGTAATCAAATCGAGGGGCTTGCTGCCCTGGCTTCGGACCGGTCGATGGAGGACCTCGAGGCCAATATATGGGCTCGTTCTCGAGCTATCGAGGGTAGTCGGGAGTTGGATAACAGATGAAATATGATTAAACAAGGATCTTTATGGAAAATACCAAGCAATAAATGAAGAATGAGTAAGAGAATAATAAATGCTAAAATGGCCTCGAGCTAGTATGAACAAGCCAGTTAGGGAAGAAAGAGAGAGAGAGAGAGATATTATTGATATCGTGTAGAATAGTTGGAGCTCTCCAATGTTTTACAAAGTGGCATAGATTCGCTTTATATAGGAGAGGGACTACAATATAGTACAGAGTGCATTAAATGTAAAGATACGGGGATGGGACGGTGGCTCCATTGCCGGGGACTTAGAAATTAACTATTTTTCTATATTAGACTTTTACTTTTATCTTTACAAGTTTTGATTTTTTTTCTCTTTTTGTAAATATTTTTATTTTTATAACTATTTGATTTTTCTCTTAGCGTGTTTCTAGTTTTCTCAGCATCACATCTGGGGATGAAATATCCGGAGGTAAGGTTATTGATGAAGACGCTTGGTTGACATAAAACTTTTATGGCCCGTCTTTTTGGGCTTGTCATGACCTGAACTTCGGGAGGTGTGAATTGGAATATGGGAGTAAGGGTTGGTATTGGGAAGAATATTCACGATTAAGGGAATATGAGGAATGACGTTGTCTTCTAACAACGTTGGTGAATGATTGGCCTAAGGAGAGAGATGAACTTGCACATAAAATTGATAATTTTGGCTTAGCTGTACATAACTTAGATGCAGATTTGAGTACAAAGTTTGATGCATGTAATTCCCAACCATTTAATAATGAGTTATGTGAAGCTGAAAAAAAATCTTCTAGACCAAATTGAGGAGCTAAAACGAGAATACCAATCACTAGATCCTGTTTTTCTTGAGGATGCCAATATTGAGAAGAGTGCTCTAGAGTCATGTGAGGGAGGAGATAACATTACTTTGGGAGACTTGAGTGTGTGTAAATATGAGGATGCAAATAGTAGTAAAATTCATGAGTTAGAGCACATTATACCTCACTCCAATCATTTTTCCACATTGTGTTAAGATAGTGAGATAGTAATCGAGCCATCTGAGCCAATGAAGGGGTCAAAGAGTGAGGATGAGAGCGCCTATATTCTTGAATTTGTTGTGCCAAAAAGCAAAAATTACATTCCCCATCTAAAGGCCGAGAGGTGCAGAGTGAAAAATTTATTACTTGGCCTAGTTATCTTTGTAGCCCTACCAAAGGTGCATAGCTACAGAATGTGTCACAACCCGGATTTTCCGCCCTCGGGAGTCATGATGGCGCCTACTAAGAGGAGCTAGGCAAATCAACTCTTATTTGCCTTTTTTAGTTTTTTTCTTCAGGATTATTCTTTTAAAAATTTAACAATAATAATAATATAAATGCAGCGGAATAATTTAAATGAGCGGAAGAATTAAGTTAACAAAACTAATAAAATACTGAAATTCGATTTAAACCTCTACCCAAGACTGGTGTCACGTAATCATGAACTACTAATAGTGCTAAATACAACGTCCGAAAGAAAATATAACTGTTTGTCTCGAAATACATGAGATAACAGACTGAAATAAAGATAGAAGAGACGTCGGGCCTGCGAACGCCTGCAAGGCTACCTCGGTGTCTCGCTGGTCTGAGTGCTGACACCCGCGCTATTGCTGCTGCTGTCCGAAACCTGTATTTGTGCAAAAGATCACACGGTGTAGTATCAGTACAACCAACCCCATGTGTTGGTAAGTGCCTAGCCTATCCCGGTAAAGTAGTGACGAGGCTAGGACCAGACACCCAATTAATCCGGTACAGTTCAAATATATATATATATATATATATATATATATATATATATACACACACACACACACAACGGGGAAGTACAAGAAATCATCAGTCAATGTGGGAAGGGAATATGCTTCAGGGGTATCAGAAATAAACAGGATATCAGAAATAACGAAGAAACAATCTACAGTTTAACTTCTAACACAAAAATATGAAATAAAGACAACTTTCATATTCAGCTCATCTCGTTGCAGGCGTGCAACCCGATCCCATTCCTCATATCTCGTGGTAGGCGTACCACATGCTCCCATTTCATAATATCTCGTGGTAGGCATACCACTCGCTTCCATTTCATTATATCATTTGTGGTAGGCGTACCACTCGCTCCCATTTCAATATTTCATTTGTGGTAGGCGCACCACTCGCTCCCATTTCAATATCATTTGTGGTAGGTGTACCACTCGCTTCCATTTCATCAATATCTTGTAGTAGGTGTACCACTCGCTCCCATTTCAATATATCATTTGTGGTATGCGTAACACTCGCTCCGATTTCATCAATATCTTGTGGTAGGCGTACCACTCGCTCCCTTTTCATCAATATCTTGTGGTAGGAGTACCACCCGGTCCCATTTCATCAATATCTTGTGGTAGGCGTACCACCCGGTCCCATTTCATTAATATCTTGTGGTAGGCGTACCAGCCGCTCCCATTTAATTAAGTCAACAGTTCGTCCAAATATAATTTACTCTAACAAACACAACAATTAATACGAATTCAAAAGACAACAAGTACACAAAAATTATGATTCACTGTGGAAAACAAATAATGATAACTAGCAATTAATTCACATAAACATGTATCAATTATGGCACAAAATCCAATAATAACAAGTAGCACAGTAAAGGGAAATGTCACGTAAAGAATCACAGTAATAGTAATAAGACAATTAATGCACCTGAACTGATTACAATAAGAAATCATAATAAACGGCAATAAGTGCACGACATCACCCTTCGTGCTTTTACACTTTTCCTCACCCAAACAACAATTTCAATCAAGGGCAAGGGACAAAACGGTAATAGAAATCCCGGCAAGGGAACATAATTAAACAATTAAACCCCAACAAGGGTGCAACAATTAAGCAATAAAATTTCCGGCAAGGGAGATACCAACAATTTAACAAAATATCTCAGCAAGGGAATTATTTAATACTTCTTTCTCTTTCTTTCATTTCTTACTTGTAATTCATTTTACCACTTGAGCTAATGCTTCAAAAGGTTCAATCATCTCATATACTTTCACAATTTTAATAGAAATCATCATTCAAACATGGAAGATATAACAAAATCCAAATATTCGTAATGTAAAGACTCACGGTCATACTAGACACCAATGTATAGATACTCGTCACCATGCCTATACATCGTACTCGACAATTAGCAAGTAACAAATATGACTCAACTCCTATTCCCTCAAGCTAGGGTAGATCAAACACTTATTTCGCTTTGCTACCAATTCAAAATTTCTACAAGCCTTCACCTGGTGAATTCGTCCGAAGCTTCAAATCTAGTTATAAACAATTCGATTCAGTCAATAAAAATTATATGAATTAATTCCATATGAAATTCTACATTTTCCATTAAAAATTTGAAATTGCACTAAAAATTCTCCTGTTGGTCCCATATCTCGAAACTCGTAAAAAATTACGAAATATGAAACCTCATCCAACCACGAGTCTAACCATACCAAAATTACTAAATTTCGATAACATTTCGACCCTCAAATCCTCAAATCTATCCGAGAGAGTTTTCAAACTCTTCCAACTAAATTCATAGATTTCATATTAAAACTAGTAATCGATTCGGGTAATCTAACCAAAATTAAGTTAAGAACACTTACCCCATTGTTTTCTCTGAAAATCTCCCGAAAATTGCCTTCCCGAGTTCTAACTTGACAAAAATGGAAAATGGGACAAAGTCCATTTTCAGAAATAAACATTCTGTCCAGAATTCGGGGTTACTGTTCACGAGTTTTTACTGTTCACAGGGTACTGTACACGATACTGTTCACGGGGTACTATTTCTGTAATTTTTCTAAAATTTTCCTAAGTCTGAAATCACTCCGAGACACCTTCGAAACACTCTCCAGCCCTCGGGGCTCCTAACCAAACACATACACTAACTCAACAACGTCGTACGAACTCAACCGTGCGATCAAATTGCCAAAATAATGTCATATACCATGAATTAAGTTTTATAATCCAAGAATTCTTTCAAATTTCATAAAATATCAAATTTTCCATTTTGCGTCCGAAACATGTCAAACGACATCCGTTTTCAACCAAACTTTATAGAAAGTGCTTAAACCACATATAAGACCTGTACCGGGCACCGAAACCAAAATACAGGCCTGATACCATCACTTTTTTAATTAAACTTTATTTTTATTTTCCTTAAACATTTTCAAAAAATAATTTTACTCAAAAATTCTTTTCTCGGGCCTGAGACCTCGAAATTTGATTCTGGGCATACGCCCAAGTCCCATATTTTTCTACGGACCTTCCAAGACCGTCAAATCACGGGTCCGGGTCCGTTTACCCAAAATATTGACCGGAGTCAAATTTATTTATTTTAATATCAAAACTTAGCAAATTTTCACAAAATTTCATACTTGAGCTTCCAGCTATGCGTACGGACTGTTCACGCAAATCAAGGTGACTATAAATGAGGTTTTCAAGGCCTCGAAAGCTCGGAATAGATAAAAAAATAGTGATGACCCCTTTGGTTCGTCACAGGCTGGATGCCATGTTAGGGGTACAATTCATAAGTTCAAGGTGGAGACAAAAACTGGTTCAAGTCGTGCCGCGACTTTATTAGGCGCTTGTGGGAGGCAACCCAGTTTTACTGCTTTCTTTTATTCTTATTTATTTTTGTTTATTTTACTTTTTTTTCTTTATAGCATTTTTTTGGTAGGATTATGAGCATAGAAGAAACGCCACTGGAAGTATGCAAAAATGAGCTATGTGGTTGAAATAAGTATGGGGTGACCCCATAAAGGATCGTACCTGGGAGAAGTCTGAGTATCCCGTGAGCTGCTAATGCTTCGGCCTTTGACCTACCAGGGAGTCTCTTTTACCCTCTTGTTATTTTTAGTGTGCATTGAGGACATTGCACAATTTTAAGTATGGGGTGAGGAGATTGTCTGGGAGATTTTCTGTGCTGTGTTAGCTTAGTTATAGTACTAATTCTTAGTGTAGTAAATTTTTTCAAAAAAAAAATCAAAAAATTTGGACTTGTCCCGACAACGGATCTTTTTCGGCGGGGTTCTTGAGGGACTAAGTCGATCAACGAAAAAAAAATATGGAAAATATGAAGACTCTTCCTGATGACAGATCCTTTGGACAATTTTCTTGAGGGAAGTTAGTCTAGTTAAATACCAAAAAGATTTGTTTAGGAGTGTAGTAGCTCCCCCTTGGTTTTTCTTTATGCCACGGTTCTTTTCCAAGGGTTTAAACTTGAACCGGGTTTAGGTAGTTTTTTTTAGAATTTTATTTTCTTTTTGATTTGTATATTAGGTTTAATGGGCTACGAGCTAGAGAATTAAAAGAGAACCTATAGCGTTGACACACCTGAACACAATAAAAACTAGAGTGTAACGCTTAGTCTTATTGGTTGAACTCCACTAAAGTGCCTTAATTTGTATGTTTGTCATTGACTTGAATACTCATAATGGGTTGTCTCGATGAGTTAATCTGGAATGAGTCATATGCCATGTATGGTGAGGTTTTTGTGTAGTCCATGTGTTGTACCTGTGTCAAGAACTTGCCCGATATGTGAGTTGAAGCGAAATTTTAGGTGATGCTCAGTTTGAAAAGTGATTTTAGGCTTTTTTGAGCTTTATTACTTATCACAAATAAAATTTATCCCTAATTAACTCTTTTGAGCCTGTAGACTTTTATTTGGTACCCACATTACAAGCCTATACCCTTTTTATTCTTAATTGATATTGTTTTGATCCATTTTTCTCTTAAAGCACTTTAATTGTGAGATGAAAGCTAAAAAAAGTAAGAAGGAACTAAGTGTGGGGTGGCTTTTGAGTAGAACCAATAAAAGGAAGAAATGTTCACTTGTTTTTTAAAATAATACACTACTAGCGGAAATTAAAAAAATAAAATAAAGATGAATACATTGTTGTCTTGTTCTTGATAGTGGGTATGAATTAATGTAGTGCTTAAAGAAGAAGAAAGCATGTTTGAGGTGATATTATTTGTGAAAGAGAAGTGGATTGAAGAATTTATGCTTAAAGTTGATTATGTGGTGTGTTAAAGTGCTTAGGAGGGTTAGTCACTATTCCTAAATGTATCCTACCCGTCCCTTAGCCCACATTACAACAATGAAAAAGTCCTAATTGATTTTAGATCGAGCGAGCCTACATTAGGAGAGATTTACATTAAGGGAAAGCTTATGATACAAATTGCATGCATGTGACTTCTTTTGTGAGTGTGAGAAATTTTCTTTGATATATGTGAGCATGAAATTCGAATGTGTAGATTAATTCTACTTTCTTTGTTGTGATTGTGAGGGCATGTGATTCGTGAAAGAAAGACAAGTCTTGACTTCTGTGTAGAGTACTTTGAGGAAGTGTGAATATTGCTTGGCACTTGAGAGTCGACTTTTGAGGCTGAGATTGTTCACTACTAGGTGTAGCATATGAGAATTGTTCTGGGTGTAATGCGTTAAGGGAAATTGTTGAGTGGAACCTCTAGAGAGTGTAGTTTGATTGCTCGAGGACGAGTAATGAATTAAGTGTGGGGTGTTGATAATAGGCTAAGTCTAAGTGATTTGGCGATTGTTTATACTCCCGCTTGATTATGTTTCAATGTCATAATATGGATTAAATGATGAAAATGGCCTCTAATTGTGAATTTTACACATTGCAGGATGAGGAGCCTATATGGTGCCTTAAAGTTGTGATTGGAGCTACATTAGAGCAAGGAAGACCCCTCGGATCTGAGTGCGCGCAAGGACGAGACAAAACATCAAAGAAATAATGGTCCAGACTAGCGCGAGCTCTAGCGCGAAGTCGCGCTAGTCTAGAAGCTGGAGGCAGAATGTCAGAAAACAAGCGCGAGATCTAGCGCGAAGTTAGCACGAAGTCGCGCTAGTCCCAGTTCCGAAAAAGGTCTGTTAGGGGCAAAATTGGAAACTTGGAGGAAAATTTACTTAACCTATATAAAGTCAAGCTCGCCCAAGGAGTAAAATATCAAGGTTTTCATAGTTCAGTGCAAGAAACATAGAGGCAAGAGAGGAGGACGTTTTTGAGAGGAAAACACAAGCATAGAGTCGCCGTAGAGGCCGGGTTTTATCTTTTCTTCTACCAACTTAGTATTTTTATGTTTCTTTGTATGATTTGTTGTTTTGCTATCATGTCTATGTGGAGCTAAACTTCACGTTCTAGGGTTGTGGTTCTTTCATGACTATTGTTATTCGGATATTGATTTTGATTTCTTAGTTTATTATATTGGTTTATTTATTCAATCATGCACTTAATTATTTGATTGTTTGTTCACCAACTGAATACTATCTACGAATCTAGAGTTGAACTCGAAAGTAGGAATTCTAGATTGTATATAGGATTGAGTAGAGCAAGTTCTTGAACCTGAGCATCGGGGAACGAATTCGCGGTTAGGATAGACATATACCTAATTGCCTTGCTTGGTTGATTTACAGGAATGATAAATGCGTTCTTGTTGATTCTAACTCTATAGACATATAGGCGTTAGGTTAAATTGAATAGGCGAGTAAGAGCTCGACAGATTCTTATGAGCAATATTAACCCTGTCAACCAATAAACTTGATAAATTAGTTAGTGAATTCAATTGAAGAATACAATAGGACTGTTAGATAGCCCATAACCCTAGATCGTTTTCATTACATTGATATCATAAAAATCTGCTCTTTCTCTGTTCAAAGTTCATTATTT